>PVJD01004262.1:0-80133 GCA_004026545.1 Mormoops blainvillei
GCCAGAGTAAAAAATATAATTATAAGCCTCTTTGGACACTGTCCCTCCCTATCCACCACCTCCACCACTTTGACAATATTTACTTAAGTATTTCCCCCCACTTCACTCACACACATGCTCCCCCACACTGGTTCCCTTAAATAGTTCCAGTAGAAAAAAAAAATTTTTTTTTCCCCTCAAGAAAGGAAAGAGAAAGTCCAACCGCTACAGCAATACTTTTAAGCTCTACTAAATGATCGTATCCTTTCTGGCTTCGAAACTTTTGTACCTAAAATTCGAGAGAGGCGCTGCATTTTTTCAGCTGAAACTGTCAAAACTTGGAGAAGGGGGACCTCGGAGGCAGGCAGGAGAGAAGGAGAATCCCGAAACTCCGTGGAGGTTGGGGAAGATGCTGTGCCTCGAGGATTAGTTTAAACAGGGGGCTATAAAAGATGTAACAGATGCAAACTGTAACACAGGGCCATTAACCCTTTCTCTGCCGAGCACACTCAGTCCCCACGCCCCGTACCTATTGTCTCCCGTGCTGGAAGCTTTGCGGAAAACCTGGAAAGTGAGTATCAGCTTCCACACGTTTGCTGAGAGGGGTGGGGGTGGGGGGAGCAGAGAAAAGAGGAAGTGAATTATTTAGAAAGCACCTTGAATTTAACGTAGGCATAGTGGGAGAATTTTAATTTAAGTTTGACACATTTTGTCATTTCTTGGCTCTCCTATTAATTTGAGATTGTTGGGAAAAATCCTGAAATACAGAAATGGTCACACAAGTGTCTGGGATGAAACAGCTGGCCTGTCTGTATTCCTGCTGAGACTTACACACGATTGCATATAAATACATGTTTAATAAAGTAAACTGCTAGTTTTATGAGCATATGTGTGTGAGGGAGAGACAGGGCATTTATGCTGTAAACTTTATCTATGCCTGTTATTTCTAACTCTGGAGCTAGTAATCTTGCCTTCCTCATTATAGGGGGATCATGTAAAAAAAAGTATATGTATGTAGGTGGGAGATAAACACATTCATGTTAGCAGGGCTCACCACTGTTCCTGGGAACTCCTGTTATCTCTCTTGACTTTTCAGTGCCAAAGTATGGAATGGGATAAGTGTGTGTATGTGTCTCCTGTTAAATCCATCTATATTACTATGCCATTTAAAACACAATTTCAAAAGTTATTCTTAATTAAAAACCCTGATATCCTGACAGCAGATTTCATCCCAGCTGTAGTGACCCCCGGCCCCCCCCAACTTTGGTAAACGACTCAAGTTCCATGAGGACTTTCACTTCTTTATTTATCATCACAGAAGTGAGGTGTTACTTCACATACATACACACACAAAGAATGAAATAAAGAAATGAAACTCGCTAAGCAGACAAAAAACAGACACTTTCTGCTTAGAAAACAGCCTTCTCCGGTGGGAGAGGAGGATGGACTGCCATATCTGAGAGAAAGATTTGCCCCAAATTTGGTAGGGTTGTTATCGATCAAGTTTTGTAATTATTAACAGGTATTTGCCAAGTTGCAATTGCTGAATACAATGAACTGGAACTAGATGTGAAAATAGAAGAAGCTCTCTCCCCTTGAAGAGTTTTTATTCCAATTATATAGTTCTCAATAAAACTTTTCCTAGCTTGTGTAGCAAAAGGCACCTTGGGTTACCTGAATGGACAGGTACAGGGCAAATTATTTGAGGGAAGAAAAAAAGAGAGAAAAGGAAGCAGAGAGAGTAGGAGTGGGAGAGAAATCGAAGAAGTCACTCGTGGAAAAAAGCTTGCCATAAAGGAGCTAAACCCACCTGAAATTCCTACCCACAGACACTCCTCACTTCGGACTCACATTCTCACTTGAAAAGAGAAAAATAATAAAAGGATGGGGGTAATCATACCAAAAAGGAATAAAAAAGAAAAGGGGAAAAAAACCTACCTGCGAAGTCTTGTTTGTAGTTTTGGCCAGAAATGGTGAGAAGAAAAAGCATGAAGAAGCCGCGAAGTGTGGGGGAGAAAAAGGTGGAAGCGAAGAAACAGCTCCCGGAGCAAACTGTACAAAACCTCGCCAAGAGTGTCGGGAGGCAGGACCGTTATTCCTGCGGAGCAGGTTAGAACTGATCTCTTTTAGCCACTCCAGGAAACACAACCTGGGGACGGACTGACGTGTTACGCCTCTTCTAATGACATTTTTTTCTTTTTCTTTTCTGTAGGAGAGAGAGAGACCCTGAAACACGCGCCACCTATCTTTGTGGGGAGGGATAATTGAAGCGCCCTGAGCGTGAGCATCATGTGAAAACGTGATCGCCAAGTTTCTCTCTGGGAAAGGATCTGGGATAGATTATACCTTGAAGTCTCCGCAAAGGCTTTAGTGGAAGAAATGAAATTCCACCTCCCTCCCTTCCTCTCTCCCTCCCTCTCGCCTCCCTCCCTCCCTCCCTCCCTTCTCCACGCCCCCCCACCCTACTCCCCCCTCCCCCAGTCAAGCCTTTGGCATCATTATCCTCATCACTAAATCCTACAGCGTACTGGGCGGAAAACGGTGCACACCATTCACAGAACTGGAGAACTCTAAGGGGCGAAAGTTAAAGGGGGAAGATCCTGGGTCCTCAATCCAGATTGCCTCTTCATACACAGATATCTCTAATGACCAGAATTGAAATGCACATTAAGTTGTGTGGATTTCTCAGCACAGCTTCTGGAACTAAATTCTTTGCTCGCTCTCTCTCTCTCTCTCTCTCTCTCCCTCTCTCTCTCTTTCTCTCGTTTTTTTTTTTTTCTTTTTAGAAGCCAGAGCCAGAAAAAAAATATGCTGCTGCATGTGAACTGCATCTTAGGGTGCGTGTGTTGGTGTGTGTGTGTGTGTGTGTGTGTGATGAATTTCTGGATTGGATCCTCAAACTAAAAAGTAGTTTGGAATTTTTAAAATGGGGTCTCTAAGTAAATTAACAGAGAGCTCTGGGTTGACCATCTCGGAATCCCTCTACATCTCAGGGAGACCTTACTATAAAGTGAGGGAGTGTGTAGTGAGGCAGGAGGAAAAGGAGAAAGGCCATAGAGGAACTTAGCAGGGAAGGAAGAGCATGATATTAAACAGCATGGGGTCTAAGTTTGGGAGTATATATATTTTTGATATTGCAATTAAAGTAAAATTAAAAAGAAAAGACTCCACCTTTGCTCTGAAGGGATTGGTTATGTAAATATGGAAGGGATTTCCTGGAGAATACAGCTTTCTACTGTATGGTTAATTAAATAATCACTCAAAAGCTTCCAATGTGACGCTTCTGTCGTAATCCAATCAGGTTACATAGGTCCTAAACAAGAAAGATATTTTCCACATCTGGAAGTCAGCAATTTAGCAAGTACTGCACATTATTAACCAATTCAGAGCCCACTTCCCAGGGGAATTTTTTTTTTGAAGTTTAAGTGTTCTTAACCAATGCTCTGCTGTTTTGTTAATCAAAAAGCCGGTTTACACTGCACATAATTGGAACTAATATAGAAGTAAATAAAGACAGCCAAATTTGAGGATGCTGAGTACAGGCATTTATCGGAAAAGGAAGAAATCCCTTAGCCTCCAATGGTTCAGGCTCAATTTCTTAAAGAATTGTGAGGCTATTTTTTTTTTTAAAGAGTGAAAGTGCTTGCGAACCTCAGAGCACAAATAAACTTCCAGTCCCACAACCTTAGAGCTTCTTTGCAAAGGTAAAGGTAGAGGTGTCAAGAGGACTAAAGAAGAGCCTCATGCCAATTATTTTCTTCCTTAATATTGTTAATATGTTACACACCCTGTTTTCAATCTGATGAAATCTGAAACAAATAATACCCTGATCCAACACTAGACTTTTACTTATATTAAGATAAACTGCTCTGAACTGTGCTTTGAATGTGTGCCTAAAGCAAGACTTTGAATGTAAGAGTCACTGGCAATTGCACTCAAAGGAGGAAAAAGCCACCACATGAGTTGCCACATCCACACTCCCAGAGGTGCATGTCTTTGTATTTTGTATGTTTATTTTTTGGGGGGAGGGGAATAGCCACCAGCATGACTGCAGCCAATTCTTACTTTAGAATGCAAGAAAGTCAATTCTCACAGTTGGTTACAGACTCACCTCTTTCCTAACTTGAGTATTTATTACAATGAGAAGAGTTGGGTAAATTAATCTTCTGCCCACCCCATTACAGATAAATTTCCCATAGAAGAGGAGCAGTCAAGCTCGTCAGTCTAAAAACTAATAATAAAAAAGAAATTAAAGATTTCCAACATGGGTCAGGTACATTCTCAATTTTGTTTAACATTTCTTTTAATTATATGTAGTAAATATGTGTATGACTTATCAAGAGGGCTTCTGAGATTTGCCTCTATTATTAATATCTTTTTTCCTTCCTTTTCCCACTCCCCCCCCTTATTTAAAAATAAAAACTGGAATTCAGCTTTCTCTAGAAGCTTGCTTTTCAGCCTTCCCTCTCCAGTTCCTTAGGAAGTAGGAGCCCATTGCATGGAGTGCGCCAGGCAAGATCCCACTCCAGGAGCCCAGGTAGCCACTGGAGCAGACACACACACACGCAACAGTAAAAACTTCAGGTCTAAGAATCCAGTCGAATGACTAATATACCACTTGTCTTTTTTATGTACAGTATATTAATGTCCATCTACCTAGGATCTGACTTATAAAAAAAGACTCAAGTATTTCCACAAAAAAACACCTAATCATTTGATTACTCTGGGCTCAGTAATTATTCAAGTGGTAGCAGGCAGCCTCAACACTTAGCACTGGGAGTTCCGACATGCAAGTATTTAACAAGCGGTAAAACAGCAATCTTTGGGGATCCCATCAAGGTGGATTTTTGGATGATGGCATGGGAAGTGTCCGCGAGGGGTGGGTACGCCGTTAGGTTGCGCCCCCCCCCCCAACCCGCCCATGCTTGGCACGCCCCTGGCACTTCCCTCCCTATTTGACCGACAGAGTTCCACCAACGCAGAAGCGGTGGAATCGGAGAAAGCCGGAATATACATTTGTCCCGAACACTCCCTTAGTCCGAAGGCCAGGTCGGGGACAATGGGGATAGTGGGATCTGCGGGATGCAGGAGCGCAGGACGCAGGAAAAAGTCGAGAGAGGACTGGGGGCTGCCAGCTTTCGGCTCCTCACACAGCAACATAAGTCCTGCAAATGAATCGTTCCTTCCCCGTCTTTCTTTTCCATTAATAATCCATTCCTAGATTAGCACAGACCAAGGGAATTAAAACAACAGATAAACGCAAATGTGAAATAATATTGCAACCAACACTGAAGGGAGAAAAAAATTCTTTAGGGTTTCTTTGAGTAAAACAAACTGCCTCCCTCAGGATTACCTCCACCCAGGCGGGGTGAGAAGATGCACTTTTGTTTTCCTATTCCCTCCAGCCAGGACCTGGTGCCTGTCCCCCCATTCACCTCTCAGTCTGTCGATTTCCTAAACTTTCACAGCCGCTACCCGCCTCACCCTTGCCCCCAGCTCCGCTCCCGGGCCCAGATGCCCGAAAAGATACAGTGTTTCTGTCCTTGAATACACAGGCTGTAGAAGGAATTCGAATTTGGCCACGGCTATTTTTTTTTTAATCAAATTCTGTTTATTTTGTACGATGTGGAGAAAATTTTTAAAAAGGAATTTATTCTCGTTTTGAAACAGAATGGATCTTTCATCTGGAGGAATTATTTTGACACTATGTTGTTACGCAGGAGGTGGGCAACTTCATAGTTGCAAGCAAAGGGTGATAAGGGGTCCCCTGGATTGGGAGTGATGGAGGGGGTTGGGGGCGGCAGGGGTCCAAGCCAAGCCAAACGGTTTTCTCACGTGCAAACTCGCAATCCAATCCTTTCGGAGTTAAGCCTAGCATTGGGGGGGGGGCGGGGGGGGATCAGGAGCATCTCTCTGAGAAGCCCTTTCAAACAAAATCAAAACAGGACCAGAGAACCTCAGACCGTCCCTAACATCCCTGCTGCGAGGCCCGCGGGCTGTGGAATCTCGAACGTCACCTGGCCCCAGCAGGGCGGCCAGCTGAAGTGTTCATTTTATTTAATTTAAATTTTTTTATTTTAATTTTTTGAAGTTAAGGCTGAATCTCGGCTTCAGTGCTTTTGCCAGCCAACGTCTCCTCCACTGACAGGAACCAGCAAACTTCAAGACTCAAATGAGCGTCTTAATTTATTGATGCAAAACAGGTCTGCTTGTGGCCCCAAATCCTCGGCGCGCTCAGTCCCCCACGCCCCCAGCTTCGGTCCCTCCATTTGATCTCTGGGTAAGGCCCGCAGCGCAGGCGGAGGAGCACGTGGGGGGGGGAGGGTGGCCCCCGCCCGCCCGCCAGACCTGTGCCCGCCCGGGAACCCCGCGACCCCCGCCCCGCCGCCCGGTCAGCTGACCTGGCTCGCTCGCCAGCTCCCCGCCCGCCGCCCTGTTTCCGGTCCCCGGGGTCCGAGTGCTGCGCACGTTGCGGGAGCGGCCGCGGCGGGGAGGTGATGCAGGGGGCTGATTACCATGAGAAAGGCTGTGCCTGGAAAAGCCTCCTCCACGCGACTGTCAATCTCACTAAACGGAGAAGGGGTGTCGTGTGTGTGTGTGTGTCGGGGGGGGGGGATGGTGGTGACGGAAAGAGGCCCTGTAGGAGTCACCAGAAAACTTGGAGTGAGTTGGATGCGACGCAGGCCCGAGGAGGTGGCTTTCGCCTCCAGTTGGAAGGCTGTGGCGTTTAGGGCGCGGACGCCAGCAGCCTCGCCAGGGAATTGAAAACCAAAAATCCTTCCTTCCCTACCTCCCTCTTGCTCTCCTTTTCAGCCCTTCCTGCCCCTTATCCCGATTTTCTTTAAATTCTTTCCCAATTGCATTTCCTACATTCCCTTTTCTTTCTATTTGATCTCTCCCTTTTGCAATCTCTTGTTGTGTTTCTTAACAACCTCTCTTCTTCCTCGCTCATTTCTGCCTCCGTTATGTGTCCAGATTTATCATTTCGTTTTGAAAACACAATGTTAAATATGTAATTAATCTACCAGCAGGAGGTCAGGGACACCCTGACTAAAATAACTCCCTGGGTCATCAGAGAACAAGTTCACCAGGTGTCAGTGAAAAGTAAAAATAAAAATAATAATAAATGTGTAAGTCAATATCTCAGTAATCATAATTTCTTCTTATTCTGAATTATCATATCAGCTCAAACTGACTCTTAAAAAATACAGTCTTCCTAAAAAATGAATAATACTTCGAATAGGGAAATTTTTAAGAATTAAGGTAATGTGAAAAAAATTCTCAATAGTGATATTTTAGCAGTGCTTAATAGACTGATGGGATTACAATAGGTACTTTAAAGGAACTTAAAATGTGCTTTTTCCTTTAACGACTATCTGGAAAGTGTAAAACTTTTCCCAAAGCATCTCCCCACCCCTAACAACGATCAGTCTATTCAGAGCGAAACATCATGTCATGCATTCTGTACCTGCTAAGCAAACGCAGAACTTGAGTTGTTGGGTTGTTTCTGTGGCCAGGCTGTCTCATTACCTAGCGAGTTAGTGAACACAGGCTGCATATGTCATGAATGTGGCTATATTTTTTGTTTTTCTTTTTCATTTGTCTTTCATTAATTTTGGGCACATTTGTTCTCTTCTTCAAATTCAGAGTTTGCCCTTGTTTACAATTTGTTTACTTTGTTGAATTTTAAAAATTTGCTAAAAATCAATTGAACATGTATATGAAGCCTTTTTTAGGCCAAGAAAAATAAAGTTGAATTAGAAAGATGCCTTTTATGCTTCATAATTATTAATTGGCATTTTATGATGAATAATTAATCATTGGAATAATTTTGGTATCTCTGATCTGAACACATATTTGCATATCTAATGCTTGATTTTAACTGTTTTTGAAAAAAAGTTCATTCTCTTAGGACGAAGAAACAAAGTAACATTTAAATGTAAGTTTTCTCTTCAACACTTGTAAAAGTTTATTTATTGATTTGAACTATTCTTTCTCGATACCCATAAAACTTAATTTGTAAACCACTCACACGTAGAAACCACATGCAAACATGTGACAGAACTACAGGTAATTAAGAAAAACAGTACACTATTGTAGAATCAAGTCACTTTCCTCCCTAAATACAGGGATGTGCGTGAATTAGGCAGCATATTTTCTTACTGGAATTTGGTCATTGAACTTTTTGGTTATGTTGATTTACACATGTCAAAAACTAAAAACAAAACAAAACTGAGGCAATGGACAAATTTCAGACCTGGTATTTAAGATAATTTTTAAATTTTTAACTTATTAATATGTGGGCTGATTTAGTGACTTAAAAATTGTTAAGCAAGCATATCCCTGATATTATTATACCCCTGTGTCTGTTGAAGCCTAAACTATCTATTTTGAATACTAACCCTGCAAATTACTACCTTTGTGATCACAGGCAATTTTCTCTAAGTTTGTTTCCTTATCTGTAATGTAGGTATACTAATAGTAGCCATTCCTTAGGGTTTTGTAGAGAACTAAATGAAGTAATATATGAAACCACATTATAGTGTAGCTTTATTATTATAATGAAAGTTTGAAAGAAATAACATGGAACATATAGATCAGTTAAAGAAAGTATAATTATTTTTTGACCACTAAAAACAACTGTTTACTTTTTAGTATTATTCATAATTTTTCTATTGAGAAATGAGTGCTGTGTCATTAAGTGAAGAAATAAAATAAAAAGCATCATAGGATTTATAGCTTGTTTACGATTCTTTAGATCTGTTCGAAGGACGCATAGACACAGGCATAAAAATAAGTACAGTATTTATATCTTCAGTTAGTTCAGCAGTTAATTTATTATATTCAATATGGTCATAGTTTGGTTATAAATATCAGACTGCTTTTAGTACAAATGTGTGAACTTAAGTTTCTCATGTTCTTCAGTCACATATTGTCTCTGAGTGTAAGGGTTAAATGTGAAAAAGCTCAGAAGTGGTCTTGTGTAAGACTTGTAAGGGAAAAAGAAGGGCGAATTTACAAATTTGGAGACCAGGAATTTGGCTGTCAAAGCACTATTTGCTATTAGACCGTTCATAATAAACTGAGCATTCACCTTTGGAATTGTAGTTATCTTGGGGTATGAGCTAATTCCAAGTACCTATAGTGGGGGAGAAAGTCAGTTTATTAAATGGAAAATGACAATTTTGAGTCTCTTAAACATCTACAGAGCTTTTGCAGGGTGGGGTGGGGGGCGGAGCGCAAAAACTGAACAATCAATGCAAATGCTAAGGGGGAAAACTATTGAGATATTTAATCCCAATACAGATGAATTTCTGTTGTTTTCTTTAAGACCCTTCAAAACACTGAAAACCTTACTTGTTTCCTTTCTCAAAGGATCCATTCCATGCTCCTGGCCAGTCAAAACTATCAAAAGAGCCATTTGAACAGCCTATGGGCTTAGAGTGACCTGTACTTTTTCCTTCTTTGCTTTTTAAAGGGAAACGGGACCAACAATTGTTTGCACCTACAGATTGTCTAGTGACCTGGAAATGACTTCATGCTACCTTGTGGTCTTCTTTGATAGTCCTTATTTTGTTAAAAGGTCCAAATTATAAGCTTTATACTCTACTGAGTCTTAATTTTGCACTGAGACTTTTTTCAGAGTTGTTTCAGGTACTTAAATATAAAAACGTTACTCTAAAATATTATCCTTTCTGTGATATTCACAACTCTGAAATAATAATAGCTAAGAAAAGGAAAAAAAAAAAAACACAAACAAAAACCACAACTGCTTCTCTAGGCCTGACAGTTTTAGTTGTGTCCTAGAGAGAATCAACAACTTTCCCTAGTATTCAAGTGTCTGATTCTTCTGTGGCCTTTAATCTGCCAGGTCCACTTTCATGGCCAACACCATATACATGTGACATCCAGCACCCTCTCACCTTTCACAGACATCCTTCTGAACTTCATGTGCCTGCCCACTCTGCACACTGCATGGCAATCCACACCCAGCCTTCCTGGAGGATTTAGTTAGTCCTTGTTTTTCCATGTATGGCTTAGTGTGCCTTTTGGGCCTAATGCGTAGGCTCCTTTTTTTGGTTACAATATCGGCTTTGGTTGAATGCTTTCTCTGGCCTTGCTGCCTCTGGCTTCTCAGATAAAGTGTGTTTCCTAGTTCAGTTTTCCCTCTAGGACCCTCCGCTAGGAAAAAGCTCCACAGGCAGGTCTCTGCTAATTCTCCCCAGCCCCATTTTGGGCCCAAGCGCAGGAACAGTCAGCGATGAAGGTGAGATCATGACACGAGCATATCTGAGACTAGTTTTCATTTCTTGTACAATTTCTTTGATCGCTTGTTGACTGGGAACAGGACATCGGTGTGTTTAAAACTAGCTTCTATATATTCTTCTCGATGATAGCATATTATCATCGGGAAGATAGAGGCTTTGGGATTAGATGAACTGGATCTGACTCCCTGTTTTATGAGTATTAATTGTGTGTTGAGGACAAAATATTAAACCCTTGTGAACCTCAATTTAAAAATGAGCAAGACTATTGATTTATTTATTTATTTATTTATTTATTTATTTATTTATTTATTTATTGTGAGGGGAAGGAAGGTAGAAAGAGAGGGAGAGAATCATTAATGTGAGAGAGAAACGTCTATCGGTTGCCTCTCCTATGAAAGACAACCTAGGCAGGTACCCTGCCCCGGAACCCAGCCGGCGACCTTTTGTTATGTCGGATGATGCCCAACTAACAGACACACCGGTCAGGGCTGGGCAGAAGGGCTTTTAGATTTAAGCTGGCTGTGGTGAAAAAATTCAACAATGTATGTACAATGTCTGGTACTGGGTAGGCATATAAATAAATAGGAATTCCTTCCAAAGAATTAATCTAAAGATACCTGAAGTTAAGTTATAGAAAACCAGAGTGTATGTAATATGTGTTTTAGGTGATGTTTATTATTTTTAGTTATTTTCTTGTTATTTAATTATTTTATGATTTTATCAGGAGTTATTTAACTGGTTCTTGCAATATCAAAAGTTAATACTGATAACAAAGCTGGAAAAATAATATGGAATTTCTCAATTTGTGGTAGAAAAGGTAGGGTGTTCATGATATTAAGCATCATAATACTAACCTCTGAGATTAATAAATGTGCTTTACAATTTGATTATATAGTTCACACTTCCATTTACAAGTGTAAGGAAAAAATATAATTCTCTCTACATGATTTGACATAAGAGGAAGCACTCTTGTAGCCAGCCTAACATGGTCAAGAAGTATCAGAGAGCCACCCTGGTGTGGCTCAGTGGAAGGAGCACCAGTCTGCTAACCAAAAGGTCACTGGTTCAATTCCCAGTCAGGGCACATGCCTGGGTTGTGGGCCAGGTCCCCAGTTGGGGGCATGCAAGAGCCAGCCAGTCTATGTTTCTCTCACACATTGATGTCTCTCTCCCTCCCTTACCCTCTCTCTAAAAATAAATATTACAAAAACTACAGAGGCTCGAAGGAATTGGGGCTGGAGGAGAAGGGATGGACTAGCACTTACAAAGTTTGGCTGCATTATCTTCTTCCCACTCCCCACTTGAGTGTTGAAGCTTGGTCTTAGAAAAAGAAATGTAAGAATATGTATGTAATGAAGACATTGCTTCACTCTCCTGCCTGCATACTTGGGAGTAGGGTTGGGTCAGCAGGCCCTGGCATGATCTACTGTGTATGTGACTTTTCTACCCTATGCCCCAGAAAAGAGGGTGTCAGGGGAGGACTGGGCTGTGGACACAGGGAGCATATTGTTCCAATGGTTCTGCTACAGTGCAAACCAGGCTTCTTTCTGTCTCTCTGGAACTAACTTTGCTACACATGCAAAAAAATCTGTTCCTATTAGGTTTTTCCTTGGCCATTGTGGAACCATAAGTATGGCTCCTGTGGCAAAGGGGTAATTTTTCTGGGTTGAGGGAAGCTGGTTTACCTATTGTTCTTGGCACATGGTTAGCACCCTTCTAGACAAGATGGACAGAAAATACTTGGCCTTTTAAAATGAGAAGGAAAATTAAAACCCCATTTTTTTTCAAAGCTTAATAGATCTATCTACGAAGCATTTGGAATTTTAGTTTAGAGAAAGCAGCGTGATCCTGAGAGCTATATTATTACCTATTATCATTTAGCATTTAGATAGGATGCTGAAAAAATATTTATCATAGTTTGTTGTAGTTATTTAGTAAGGATGATCTCTGTTGAGTTTTTGCTTCTATTGAGGGGGATTTTTGTGCGGTTAAAGGAAAAGTTCAGGGTTAAGTGAAATATGAGGTCTGTCCAGAAAAAGTCCAGCCATTGTTAATATAACAAGAATGGCTTGCGTGACATCAGTGTAACCTGGCAGCCAAGGAGAGTGGACTGGGATGTGCACGTGTGAACAATGACTCCCCTATATTAGTCAGTGGGGGCAGTAGACACCCTTGAGTGAGCATGTGTACTGTGTGGCCATCACATTTAAAGTGATTGAGAGAGCAGGGCAATGAATCTGCATCGAACTTTGCACTAAGCTCGAATATTCCTCCACGGAGACTGTCTGGGTGCTTGAGAAGGCCGCAGCTATGGGCAACTGGTGATTGGCAGCTTCATCGCGACACGTGCCTGATCATGCATCATGTCTCCTGCAGAGTTTTTTTGGTGAAACATCAAATCACCCGGGGACTCAACCCCCGTATAGTCCAGATTTGGCACCCTGAGACTTCTGGCTTTTCCCAGAACTAAAATCACCTTTGAAAGGGAAGAGATTTCAGACTGTTGAGGAGATTCAGGAAAATAGGACATGATAGCTGATGGCGATTGGGAGAACTGTGCGAGGTCCCAAGGTGCCTATTTGAAGGGGACTGAAGTGTCATTGTCCTATGTACAATGTTTCTTGTATCCTGTATCTTCTTCAATATATGTGTCTATCTTTCATATTACATGGCTGGATACCTTCTGGACAGAACTTGTATGCTTGTGAGTGTCATTTGGAATCACATTAGACTCTCAACTTGGGACAAAATAATGCTTTTTATGATATTATAGCTATCTCTTGGAAGTTTTTAATCATTGCTTCAGTTAAGATCTCCAGATAGTAATTTATTTGACAAAGAAAAGCAATGTGTCTTTCTTAATCCCCTGGAATAGTGCCTATTGTATAGTAAGTATTTGTTGTTGTTTGTGGAATCTACCATTCATTAAAAAGCTTGAAGGGTATATAAAAACTGATCTGTTTCACACTTGTAATGGCTTGAGATAAGAGTAAGAATAGTTGAAGGTAGCAGGAGGGGCCATGGACACATATCTCACACAACCTCCTTTTTATCATATATGTTTCCATTACATCATTTAACACAAGTTGTTTTATTCCTCTTTTCTGCGTCAGTTTACATATGGCCCCAAAAAAGAAATAAAAATAAAAAAGAGGAGCAAATGCAGAATTCTGTGTATACATTTGTCATTACCTTTAAATGTCTCTAATGAATCTTTTTATGGCTTATTTTTAAGTAAATATATTAAAATTTAATAAGAGGTTTTCTCTGAAAAATAAAATCATAAGGAGACAATGGAGTGGCCTAGGACAAGTGTAGTTTGCTTCTGAAGGCAAGTGTGAAGTTGTAATTTAGGATAAATGATGCCCTCATCTTATAACACCACAAAACACCCAAAGAAAGAAACTAGAGAAGTTGGGGAATTTTGTTTTGTTTCTCTTTCAATAGGCTAGATGATTTTCCTGCCAGCAGCTTAATTTTCATGTAGAAAACTATTCAGTGGTTGTCCAAAGCTATACGAAAAGTGTGAGCCCTATCTACGGTACTTTCTCTAAGACCCTTCCCTCTCTCTTCTTCCCTCAGCTTTAGGCCCTATTTTACAAGGCCCTCGCCTCTTCTTACCTTTCTTTTGATGCTTTCTATTCAGAGGAAAAATACTACCTTTCAAAGATAGCCTTGTCCACAGCCTTCAACAAGCTTAGCTTTTAAATAGTAAATATGACCCTAGGATTTGAAATTTCCACTGGGCTGCAGAAAATTGCCTGGAGGAAACAGAATGTTTACCTGAAATATGTGACGAAGTCGGACAATTCAATACTATTGCTGTATGCCCAGTGCCTAGTGTAGAGTTTGGTGCATGAGAGGTGCTGAATAATATGTCTTGAATGAATGAAAGCATGCATGCATGAATAATACTGCCAGACTTAAGACAACAGATGTCATTTGTTCCACATGGGGAAAAAAAGGAGTTAAAAGGCATTATTAATGTAGATGCAAAAATCACCTGTGGCAACAAACAGGATTCAGATATTATTTTTGAATTCCGAGTGTAATATTTTATTTCCAAAATGAAATACCTAAATTACTTACAAAGCAATAGAGTTACAACAGTCCCTCTGTCACTCACTTGCAAAGGAAATTTTCAATACAAATAAAGTCATACATATTTATACTAGGGTAATTCAAAATAACTCCCTCACATAAGCACAGCCATGTTGAAATAAAATCTTGCCAACACTTCTGAGTACATTGCTTTAAGGAAAAAAAAATGCTCCCTGTAGCGTCCGAACTATTTAAAAATCTTGCCAACTTCTTCAACATACATCACTTATCTCTCTTCAAATCACTGAGAAGAATTTAAAAACTGCTTCATCAGGACAACTGTTACCCTTTCTCATACTCTAGTTAGAACCTGATCTTCTAAAAAGGACCATATTTACAGCTTCTTTTGAAATTTTGAAACCATTTGGCTATGTTTTTGCTACATTTTCTCTTCCTGATTTAATTACTAGGGACATTTGCATGAAAACAGAAGGATAGGGACATAAGTTTTTTGTCTTATGAATTCATCTGTTTCTGACGCTTATTCCCCACCTGAGACCAGTGTCTGTTTTATTACAACTGGGAGGACAGGAGCTAGATTGGAAATGATAAAGAAGTTGTTGGAAGTGAAATAAAGTTCAGAAGTAAGGGCTCAGGAGGCTAAGGGATTGGTGGATGATATGATAATAAATTTTCTTCCAGGTTACTTATTTACAAGCAGTCCATCATGTCAGTGACACGTGCTTGTTGCTATGAAAAAGGTTAGAAACCTAGGGAACTATACAAAACTTTAAAAAAGTTGATGCTTCTTTAAGAAAACCATGCCTAGGCAGTTACTGTGTCACCAGTGTCACAGGTATCAGGGAAAACAATGAAGGAATCAAGTGTAGGTAATGTATGAACTCTAGAGATAGCCACTGAAATCTGGAAAGAAGATAAAACAAAATGCCCCACTAATTCTGATCACCTCGCAAATGCTCGTGGTTTGGTTTGGTTTGTTTTGTTTTGTTTTGTTTTTTCCCAAGGAGAATCAGAGCTATTGGGATACCTTCTGAGCATCTTCACCTGGAGTTCAGTGGGCATGTAAATATGCACATATTCGAAGCTGGAGTCCTTCTCACGTTCCCCCGTACCCTCCGGCCTGCCTGCCAGCCAGAGGGCACCGCCGTCCATCCCCGCTTCCAAGCCCAAACCCTGGGTTGACCTGTGAGTCTTCCCTTTTTTAATCTCCATATTCAGTTGCTCAGCAAGTGCTAATGATGTCCCCCCACCCCTGACCAGGTTCGTCAGATGTGCTCCAATTCCTCAAACCCTCCCACCCCTGCCTGATTTCAGTCACCCTGCCTCATCTTTCTGCTGGAAGACCGTGCCACCTCTTGACTTTCCCATTTTTCCAGTCTTCCCTCCCTCATATCTATTCTGCACACCATGGCCAGAGTGAGTGATTGATCCATTATAAAACATAAATCTGACTGTCACTGCTGAGCACAAAAGCCATCAGTAGTTCCCCCACATCGCACACCTGTTGTACTTCTCAAAGTCAGGTAACCCTAAAGATAGGTGTTTTAATATTAATAAATATTGTTTTGTAATAATAATATTTCAGCTTAAACTTTGTTTCTTTCCCACAGTTTTGGGCAAAATTCAGAATGAAGATGGGCCGTTTTAACTCTGCCTGTACCCCGGGCTGGAGTACCCTGGAGTGAGAAGCACAGTACTAATGCAATAAACCAATGCAATAAGCCATAGGCTCTTCATCAGAGAATGTGAGGCTCACTTAAGGCCCACGTCTCTTCTTTGTCCTCCTCTCCCACTGCCCTTCAAATGACACATTACACTTTTGTACTCTTGTTTGCACTTTCCCCTGAACAAACCATGCTAACCAATATTAGTGCTTTTGCCTATGCTATTTACCCTATCAGGAGTATTTTTTCCTACTGCCTTCATTTCGTTGACTTCTCTGCTCATTCTTTAATTCTACCCATGTATCATCTCTTTCTGGAAGTCCAAGGTTGGCTCTTCTGTGTCCTCATGGCACTTAACACTTTGCACTGTAGTCACTCCTTCATAGGTCTTCTCTCAACTAGAATAAGGCCTCTGTGAGCCCAGGGGCACTCTCATTTACATCTTTATACTCTACACGAGCTGAACATTGTGTCCCTAACCCCCAGTGTGATGGTGGGACCTTTGGGGGGTAATTATGTTTAGATGAGGTCATGAGGGCAGGGTGCCCATGAAGACATTAGTTGTCCTTATAAAAAGAATAACACAGAGAGACCTTGCTGCCGCCATGTGCGTGCACCAAGGAAAGGCCATGTGAGGCCACAGCAAGGTGATGGCTGTCTGCAAGCCAAGAAGCCAGGTCTCATCAGGAACCGAATCCACCAGGACCTTGCCCTAGACTTCTCAGCTTTGAGAATTGGGAGAAATAAATATTTGTTGTCTAAGGCATCCAGCTTATTTTGTTATGGGAGCCCAAGCACTAAGACAAAAGCACTGATATGGATCCTAATAAGTATCTAGTACATAAGAGTAGTTTAGAGCTGACTATGAATGTCATGTGCAAACTCATTTCCATCACTGGACAACAAACTCTAAGTACGTGCACATTCCTCTGATAACATTTTTAGACACAGGAAAGTGATAAGCTTCTCATGCTTCATATTAATAGGGTATGGAAAACTTGGAAATGTCTTATTGGAAGTTTTGAATAACTCGCATTTAGTTTAGATGTGCATTTGCAAAAGTATTAAAATAAAATACCTCTTACATGCAAAACATTTCCACATTTCAAAGCTTTCACACATGCATTATCTCACTAGATCCTTAGAATAAACTTTGAAGGTTGGTTTAGATATTATTATGTCCAGTTTGGAAACGCAGGGAAATAAGATTTTGATGGAGTAAAACAAAATAATCCCACACATTTGGGAAGTTCTAAGTATGTTTAAGATATGGACACATATTTGTGAAGCTGGTAAAAGACAAATATTATTATTCTTATGTGATAGATGAGGAAATAGGTGTTGAAAGGTCAGAGTTGCATGGGACAGCGATGAAGGCAGAAATTGAATTCAGCGTCCTGTGACTCGGGTTAGTCCTGATACAGCCCCTCATTCAGTGAAATCGTGTATGTGTACATATTTAAAAGGATGCCTCGGTTTTAGGGGAACAACCTGAAGGAACTGTTTTTTCCTTTTCTTTCCATAACTAGTTCGTCATTTGTGGTTGAGTACACAAAGACACAAAACCCTAAACAGGCTTGTCCAAGAGAGTAGTTTGGGAGCTAAATTGGAAACTTAATTTGGTTTATTTCAGGTAAAAGGGTAGGGGCCACGGAGGATCACACAAAGACTGAACGTTTAAAAATTAGTTTCTTTTGTCATAAAGTCATAAAATTCTTCGGGTATTTTTTGTGTGTGTGCACAATTTTCATTGTATTTTTCCCATTACCATTTAGCCCCCTTACCCACCCCTCCCCCCAGCAATCACCACACTGTTGTCCATGTCCATGAGTCCTTTTTCCTTTTTGCTCAGTCTCTCCACCCCCTTAACCTCCTACTAGCTGTCATCTGCTCTCCATCTATGAGTCTGTCTCTGTTTTACTTGTTAGTTGAGTTTGTTCATTAGATTCCACATATGAGTGAAATCAAATGGTATTTACCTTTCTCTAACTGGCTTATTTCACTTAGCATAATGTTTTCCAGGTCCATCCATACATGGACAGGGTACATTTTTCTTCCTTTTTATGGCCGAGTAGAATTCCATTATGTAAATATTCCACAGTTGTTCTATCCACTCATCTAATGATCGGCACTTGGGCGGCTTCCATATCTCAGTGATTGTAAATAATGCTGCAAAGAACATAGGGGTGCTTAGTTTTAACTGAACATAGCAAGACCATATAAATATATGTTATCACCAATTTTCCAGAATGTTTTTTGATAAATGTAAGTCCCAACAACATGTATATTTTTTAATAGCTTTGTTGTTGAATGAAATACTACTTCCAGTAAGAGGCTGTCTTTTACTTCTCTTTACTCAGAATTTCATAAAGCAAATTTAACAGATATCCTTTTGAAGGGAGAAAAATTTCACAAAAGTTAAAATGAGATATAAAACATATTATTTAATATATGTGTGCTTTAATTCACTGTTGAGAGGCTAGTGCTACAAAATAAATTACACATACACTAGGAAGCAACACCTGAATGCAAAGATACTTATAATCTTCCTCCTACCTACCCCTAGAAGTTGGTTAAGCAGTTTTTCAAAATATGTTTCTCTGCATAAATACGTTAAAGTTAAAATGTGCTGGCTAATGCATCAATGTCATCAGCCAATTAATAAATTCAAATATGTGAGGGCCTTTCACTTCCTAAGCTAATGGATCGCTTGATGATTACGCACATGTATCACGTATTCATTCACTTAACCAATGCTTATTAGTTCCCTACTGTGTGTTGGGCACCATGCTGAGAATAAGGATACAGCAGAGATAAAGACAGACCTAACCCTTACAGGCTGGCGGGAAGACAGACTGTGTGATGAATGCTCTTGGGAGTAGAAGAGGCAGGCCCATCTAGCCAAATGATAGCTACAGAATAAAGTGAAGGCGAGAGTAGATCTTCCCAACGCACAAAAGGTCAGGTCGTTGAAATCCATCAAACAGCACGGAAATTAGTTTAAATCACCTGTGACGGGTTATAACCCTCCCAGGCTGGGCTAAAGGCAGATTGGGACCTCAGAGTAGGCTGGAAGGGAGAGGGGAGAAAACCCAGTGGCAGAGCTTCAGGGAGGGAGGCCAAGGATCCAATAACAATATGACAATAGCTAAAGGGCTTTGGTACACAAAGCTCTCAAGACGCTGACCTCAGTATCCAGGGTTCATTCTGGTGGACCTTCTTGCCAGCTATGCAGCAGTGTCCTTACTTTCTGGGACTTCGGCCTTGGCTGTAATGGGACCCCAATTGGCTACCAGGTCTCATGGACAGGGGGCTCTAGCCCCCAGACAGGGGGCATTGGCAAGGGCTAGACAGATTATCAGGGTCACAGCTCAAACTGCGGTTCAAGCCAGGGCACTTGTTCCAGCAGAGAGCCAGAGTGCACAATGGGCGCCATGGCAGAAACAATGACTGCAGCGGGAGAAGGGGCCTGGGGGCCGCTCCTTAGGGAGTGTTTTGGTGCCTGAGTTCTCCCGGTGAGAGGCTCGGTGTAGCAATATCTTTTTTTCCCCCCTCAATACCCTCTTCCTGCCACTACTGCCCTCCTCTCCACAGCATGCTTATTTATATTCCAATATTACCTCTTATGCCGAAATAGTGAATAAGGCTTATGTTTGCAACAGAAGCAATGAACAGTTTTGAATGTGAATTTGGCTTTTGTTGGGAAATAATATTTTCAGTAATTGTCAGTTTATTAAAATATAGGTAAGGCTTTTTTTTTTTTCCTGCAAAAGATGTGATGCTTGAAATGAAAACAAATCTAAACAAGAAACTTTAATATTTTGATTTATTTATTGACTCTAATGGTTGTAATCTTTTTTAAACCAAAAACAAAACAAAACAAAAATAATATAAAGAAGTCTTTAATTAGTGAAAGCACGAATTTTGTTTCCTTGAGTAGCTTTACTCTTTACTTGAGATAACTAAATAGCACACGTGCACATTTGTTACCATGTAGTAGATTAGTCTTTTGAAAGGACCCAATAGAGATAGGTTCATCATTTGTTTATGTTTTTGCTCAACTTTATTTTTTAAAAATATCACATGGGACTTTATTTTCTCTTTGAATGTAAGTTTATTCTTAAACCTTTCCTCCCAGGTGTATTTTTTTAAAAAGGCAGCACAGGCGTTAATTCTACCACTTAAGCACTTGGGCAGTGACTTCGGCCAAGTCACTTAACTTCTTCGGGCCTTAGTTTCTACATCTGTAAATATGAGAGAATAGTACCAGCCTACCGGGATCATGGTTTAGAGCAAATGATGCAGTAGGGATCCCAGTGCCTGTTAATTGTCAAGTGCAAATGCAGGTGTTTGGCATTTGTATGCAGACGCAGGTTACGCCCACAACATAGAAACCGAAGCGTGAATACGTTCCAAAGCTCGACCGGTTCCCGAGGCAAGAAATGTGAATTGGCAGCAAGTACAAGGGTCAGTGAAACTCTTGGCTTCTAACCAGTCTTCTACAAAATCTTTTCTAACTTCATATTTTAAGAGATGAGGAAAGATAAAAGAATGAAGAGAATTGCCCTTTTCCTCTGACCGTTAAAACATTTTGTCTTCCTAAGTAACTCAGCTATAGAAACTTAAGGCCTAACTCAGTATTGAAGGTGGCCATTCATAGCACTGTTTAGAATGTTGTGTTTATGAAAGTGAGGTGCCAGGGACATGTACTCATATCAGACAGAGGTGGACATGAGCAGAACAAGCCTGTTCACAAAACCCTTCCCTGTGTTTGGCCATAAGTCACAAAAATCTGATGTCTGCCCATGAAATGCTTCCTTGAACAGAAGTTGCAACTTGTGTGTGTGAGTGTGTGTATTTAATATGTATAGGAAGAATGAAAGTGAGATACCAAACTCTTTCATTGACTCAAATGTAGGGCCACATTTTAGTAACACAGCTGTCCAGATGTGAGACACTAATGAGAACATAAGGAATTCCTGGATAGAAAAGGACTAGTTGGCCCAATGGCCTGTCTCCTTCAAGTTTATTGCAACACACCTCTCCATGTTGTCAGCATATCTTCCACCCCTTCTGCCTACATAAACATGTCCAGCTGTCTCTTAAACTCATTTTTACTTTATGTTTCACTCAATGGACTTATTTGGTAATTTGCAGTATTTTCCATATGCTGGTGGATCTTAGGATGAAGTTGTCCTACATTATCACTACTTCTTGACTAATTACATGAAATGTTCAATAATAAAATGTTTACAACAGACAGCACTGGAAATTTGGAAGAAATCAGCTGAGAAAACAAGCAGACATAAGAAATTTAAAAAGGAAAAACTTCTTTTGCTAACCTATGTTTTAATCTGTCTTAAAGAGGTGAAGATGTATGTGGGGAGTGATTAAGGTGGGTAAATATAAAAACTTTCTTTGGTTATATTAGTCTCACTAACAAAACTCTCAGCAAGAAGAAAATTCTAAACTCAACTGATGCAATAAAAAATGATCTGACGTTTTATTTTGGTTGTGTTAAAGTCATATTCCAGATAATATTTTTATTTTCTTAATTATATCAATATTTCCAGATAACATCAATTTGACTTGAATTATCCAAAAAAATTAAATTAGTTTTCTGAATCAGTGTAGAAATGATTTTACACTAAATACTTTTCCTCAAAACTTTTCAAATGACTGAAGACCAATGACCTTGGGGTGAAATTTTAGGTTGACTGTGGGGACTTTTGATTGGAAAACGCACTTGAAAACTTGCATTAAGATTTGATTGGAGCTCATGAAAGTAGAAATAATGAGCGTGCTGAGGAGAATTAAAATGAAGAATTAGTATGTAATTTAGTTGAATCTTTTACATTTTTATTTTTGAATGCCATTATTTTAAAATTATTTCAATATATGTGTACTTATTTGATATACATATGTAGAGATTATACATCAATTTTAGTTTTTTTATTGACAGACATGTAGGATGAACAGCTTACCCAGGTTCACCTTGGCATTTACTGGTTTTAGTCCTGAAAGTCCCACTTGCTGTGGAACCCCTCAGCTCCCTGCAAACAGGTACTTCACAAACACATGTAAGAGAAATGAAAATAATTTGCCCCTGAGGTTTGCTTGGTTTTTTGGGCTGCCTACTCTTCGGACTCCGGGAACTCAGAAAGCACATTGTTACGTTAGCCGTCAGGATTCTGTTCTCTTGTTATGACAGCCTGTGTTCGGGTGTCGGCACCTTGGTGACTGTGGCGAAAGATGATCCATGTGATTTTTTTCTTTTAAATTGTTTCCAAGATTGGACAGATGATAGTTTATTTAAAACAAACAAAAAAAAGAGCTGGAAAATCAAACCTATTTTCTTCTCAACTTTTCTTCCCTAAGTCACTTGCTCTGCAGGCACGCGATAAGATACATCCTGAATGTAGTACCTGCTATTGACCTCCAACATCTCAGAAGCCTGAACCATATCCTACTGTCCGGATTATGGTAGCAAGAAATGATCTACATTGAATGATTTTAATCTTGTGTGCCTCACAATTGGGGGAATTCTGTATTTTGCTAATTTTAAATTTGTGGAGTGTGATTTTTGCCCTTTCTCAAGGAGGAGGTCTCAGTAAAGGGCGTGTCAGAGTCCACTCCTTAATGACTTTTAGCCTCAACAAAACCCTTTACAGGATCCCCTTCCTCACAACTCTTCCACCAGGTGTTGTATAAAGTAATATTCTTCGTGGTTAGATGATCTCCTGGAAAGTGACCAAAAGATTTTAAACACAGAGGATTTAATTTCTCTCAGAATTTACATTTTTTACACTTGCCCTGTGTCTCCGTGGAAGCACCTTTCTCTGTGTATGTGTGCTTGTGTGTGTGCGTGTGTAAACACGGAGCATTTAGCTGCAGAACATGTCACACATTTCACTCCTGGTCACCATGCTGCATGACTGATCCATTTCATAGGATGTGTTTAGCGTGGTTCATTGCCCTCTGGTCTTATTATTTAACAATTTGCATTAAATTGAATTTTTTATTTACAGGTGTAGGTGGAAATTTTGGCTTCTGAGAATTTATTATTTAATGGCCAGAATATTCTTGGTTGAATTAGCTCTGCCAATATTAGATTGTGTATACCTAAAATAAATTTGGTATATTTAATTAGAATAGCCTCATAATAGGAACTTTTTTATAAAATGGCTAAGCTTGAGCTACTGAGGCCAGAATAGTATCATTAGTCTAGGAGACATTTACGATAATTCTCTGGAGGTTTTTAAAAAACTATGTGTATTTCTTGATGGATCAGAGGAAGTTAAATTAGTGGTAATGTGTATAAATTACTCAGAAGTTCAAAAAGCTTGAAACCTTTATCATCTGCTATAACATTTTGTTGATAACTGGAAATTTCTCATTTTAAAGTCTCCTGGGTGTGCACTGTTTGCTAGGCTCTGACTATATGCTTTACCCATCTTGCTTCTTTAAAGCCTCAAAAAGTATCTTATGAGATGGGCATTATGTTTGTTTCCATTTTAGACGAAAATATGATCCCAAACTTGCCTGCACACAGACCTAGTGAGTGATAGAGTCACTCCTGCCCTCCAGACCACTGCCATATTCTGGGCCACCTATTCCAAACTCCATAGCATTGTCCTCCTACCACTGTCCCCATGTCCCAGCTACCACTTAATGTCTCAATGTTCCAGAAGATGTTAATGCCATTTACTACCTTGGGCTTGGACATATTGTTCCACCCTTACTTTCTCTGCCTGACACGCTCTTAGTTTTGTTTTTGCTTCTTTTTTGTTCTTTTTTCATCTCCGGCCCTAGAGTGGTAACCAACAGTCATACTGGACATTGCAGATGTGCTTTTAATATTTTGATTTTTAGCTTCACTCTCTTTTTAAAACATCTTTATTGAGATACAATTCACATAACCATATGACCCATGTTAAGCCTAAAATTCAATGGTTTGTAGTATATTCACAGATATGTGCAAGTATCACCAGATTCTATTTTAGAATATTTTCATCACCACAGAGAGAAACCCTGTAACCTTTAGCTATCACCCCTCTCTTCTCATTTTTCCATCTCCCTCAGCCCTAATGGACCACTAATTGACTTTCTATCTCTTTAGATTTGTCTATTCTGGACATTTTATATACATAGAATCACATAATACATAGTCATTTATAACTCGCTTCTTTCACTTAATGTGATGTTTTCAAAGTTCATTCCCATTATAGCTTGTACCAGTACTTCCTTCCTTACTATGGCTGAATACTATTCCATTACATGGACATACCACCTTTTGTTTGTTCATTCATCTACTGATGTAACCTTATGTTGTTTCCACTGTTGGTGATTGTGATTAGTGCTGCTATGAACATGTGCATACAAGCTTTTGTTTGAAGACCTATTTTCCATTCTTTTGCATATGAGAGGCCTGTCCAGAAAGTATCCATCCATATACCATGTTAAATAGAGACATTTATTGAAGAAGATACAAGATATAAGAAATAGTGTACATAGGACAATGATGCCTCAGTCCCCTTCAAAGTAGGTACCTTGGGACCTCGCACAGTTTGCCCAATTGCCATAAGCTGACCTTTTGTATTTTTCTGAATCTCATCGACAGTCTGAAATCTCTTCCCTTTAGAAGGTGAGTTTAGATTTGGGAAAAGTCAGAAGTCGCAGGGTGCCAAATCTGGGCTGTAGGGGGACCGAGTCTCCTGGGTGATTTGGAGTTTCACCAAAAAACTCTGCAGGAGACATGATGTATGAGCAGACATGTTGTTGTGATGAAGCTGCCAATCACCAGTGGCTCATCGCTGCAGCTTCTGAGCTATCCAGATAGTTTCTGGGGAGGAACGTTCAAGCTTAACACAAAATTTGATGCACATTAATTGCCTTACTCGCTCGGTCATTTTGAATGCGATGGCCACACAGTACACATGCTCACTCAATGACGTCTACCCCACCACTGACTAGTATAGTGAAGTTATCACTGTTCATATGTATGCATTCCAGTGCACTCTCCTTGGCTGTCAGGTTACCATATATTTCCGTGTATTATGTGCACCCATGTTTTTTGGCCCAAACTTTAAACTGATAAGAACAGATACTACACTTGATCTTAGCCAAAAGGATGAGAAGAGATATTTTGGCCCAAGCTTTCATGAAAAAAACTTTTGTTTTAATATTTAAATTCAGTTGTTTATTTATATTTAGATATTTGTTTTTTGTATTATAAAGGAATTTTAGCACTTATTTTTGAACATATTATGGTATAAGAAATTTTACATAATAAATAATTAAAAAACACAAGAACAGATAAAAGGTATTTCAGGCACTATCCATGTATAAGGTGCATCCTTATTTTTCCCTCAAAAGTTTGAGCAAAAAAGTACACATTATACACAGCAAAATAAGGTACATCAAGGTCACACAAACGATTCTCGTTTTTTTTTAATTTATTTATTTTTAGAGGAGGGAGAGAGGAAGAAGGAGAGGGAGAGAAACATCAATATGTGGTTGCCTTTCGTGCTCCGACCTCCCCGCCCCTGACCTCCCACAGCTGCCACCCAACCCGACCCAGGGACCTGGCTTGCAACCCAGGCTTGTGCCCGGATTGCAGACCAAACCAGCAATCCTTTGCTTTGCAGGCTGGCACTCGATCCACTGAGCCACACCAGCCAGGGCACAGACCATTCTTGTTACATTAACAATGGTTGGACTTTTTCTGGATAGGCCTCATATATGTCAAGTACGCTACATCTGATAGAAGCATTTTTTTAGATAGTAAAAAATCGATTACTCCTCTTTTTAAGAATTTGGCCATTCATTCAATATTTATGCCACATAGTCATTTTTCCCTTTTACCATATAAATTCTACCTTAGAGTTATATGAACTATTGGTAAGAATCCATAGTAAAGATAAACAAGAAACACTGTAACTAGTATAGAAGATTTTAAAATGTACTCTAATTTTATGCTGATTTACATATTCTGCTTTCAGAGTATCTTTCCAGGATTTATACTAGGCTACTAAATATTGGGGAACCTCTGCATGGGCATGTTTTGGGAGCAGGTGTAAGTGGAAAAGAGGAGACATCAGATGGTTTTAAACGTCAAATGATTTTAATCAATGTATTTCCTCATTCTTAATATCCTGTTTTGAAGTTTCCCTTATTCTTCTTGTGTTGTAATCTTCATTCATTGCTCTTTATGCCTTCCTCAAGTTTTCTTTTTTTAAATAGACTCCTATGTTAGCATTTGGCATGTGTCTTCCTTGTCAGGGATGTGTTGAAAAATTAAAAAAAGAAACAAAATCTTTCTTGCATGCATCCATACAGGTTGGCTGCTTGTAACTGCACCATGCTTCAAACTGTGTCACCTTATTAGATTCGGCAAATTGTTCTGAACATTGTCTCTACAAATGT
Organism: Mormoops blainvillei; assembly: GCA_004026545.1. NCBI lineage: Eukaryota > Metazoa > Chordata > Mammalia > Chiroptera > Mormoopidae > Mormoops > Mormoops blainvillei. Next base: position 26,399 of record PVJD01004262.1, read on the forward strand.
TTTGGAAGGGCTTTACTGTCAGGTCAGCTTTCTAAGAGCTAGAAATATGTCAAACCTGGCAGCTTTACCTTTATTTAAGAGCCAAAATACAAATAAGTAGATTACAAAGCAATCAATCAATACAACGTTGCAGGATGTCATGGTTGGCATTGACCTCAGAGTGCGGCACCCTCATTTTACAGATGAGTAAGCTCATCTGTTAACTCTCCAGGAGATGGGTTTTTTTCCTTGACTCAGTCATAGCTAGCCAGGTAACCTTGGTGTGCTGCTGTACCTTGGTATCCTTATGTGAAAGAGAGGGGCTTTCCCTTTATTTGATAATCCCCCAGACATTTTCCCACTTCAGATTTCTATGGTGCCATGACAAATTTGATATATTATATTTGATACATTCCTAGTCCTTAAAAAACCTCTGACATCATAGAAAATATTCTTCTAATCCCTTACCAGGTCTCCCTATATATTCTCTAAAAGCTGGGCACACTATCAATTTATAGTTATTGGCAAATTCATGACTTTTATTCACTATTGAAAGAATAAACAAGTGAAGATCTTTTTCCCGTTCAGAGCATTTTTTCACTTTTTTCCCTCCCTGGTTTGTTGTTGTAGGGTTGCTTGGGTATATTAGGTTACTGATCCTTGTTTTTCTTTCTACAAGAAGCTTTCACTAAAGTATTTTTTTTGGGGGGGGTCATATAAGAAACAATGACTCTCACATGCAAGTAATTAAACGGATGTAAGGCAAGAAAAAAGTGGCACAAATTTGAATTGCTTAATTTTCTTTCTTTCTGAAAGCTTGTGGAGCCTAATCGGGAAGTTGTGTCCAAGAGTGCACAGTCTTTCTGAGAACATTTGCTCTCTTACGTGACATTGAAGTCTGGGGCGAGTTTGGTACTCCTGCAAGGTCTGCGCAGGCAGGCTTGGCAAACAGTCTAGTTTGATATGATGCGTGCTTTTCTACTCAACTGTAACAATCTATTTCATTCAGATATCACCTGCTATTCTTATGGCAAGTCTTTGGAAGAGAGATCCTAAATGTGTCAAAAATATGTAATGTATTTGTGATTGAAATAAATAGAGACTAGGGTGACTTAGCAAACTTGTTTTCACATGTGCTGGCCAGCACTTGCAGAATTCTAAAGTAGGTTATGTTAGCCTTTCCACTTTCAATGCCTTTATGGATGTGGTGTTTACATATCCTAGATTTTCCAGGGCAACCCTGGATTGTAAATATTCTGTCCTGTTGTTCCCATAAGTACAATCATACTTGTCAAGCTATGTGTCATGAATTTTGGTTTGGAAAATATGGACGCCGTATGTCCATCAGAGCCTGTTTTTCCTGGCCTGATGCCTCATGCTATTGCTCTACCGTGCTCTACCCCTAGTCCACTTCCCGTTCTCATCAAAAGCCTGTTTCTGTTTCAGTCCGCTTGCTCTCTCTGCCTAGTGTCTAGGGGGCAATGTGAACAGTAAACTAATCTGTGCTAATGGGCAAGGGGGAGAAAATCAGGGTCAGGAGAATCTGCATATCCAGAGTGTTCTGTGTCCTCCCGGGCGGCATAAGTGGCACTCTGGAAATTGTGCCTTGGATTCATTTATCTCTAAGACGAAGTTGTTCTACGGTTGGTTGGTGGGGATTTCTTGGAGGAGGCAGAAGCCCTCACATTTCATTGCAAAGGTGGCTTCCTATTCTGTCTGTATCTTGGTTCGGCTATGCATACATGTCCCAGATATGATTAGGTTCCTGTAGCGGTAGGAGAGGAATAAAAGGCCAGTGTGCCAACTTGATTTCCCTGCCCACAATTATTTCTTTTGGTATGTGTGCACTGCTCAAATGCTCTTTTTACAAAGTTGGAAAGCAAAATTGTTCTATGGCAATATTTGCTGAGACAGCAAGATAGATCTATGCCTCTCCATTGTTAAATCCCTGTTCCTACCCAATGCTGACTTTTCAAAAAATTATTCTTTAATGAGGAGGCTAAGTGTAACATTTGTAGGACAGTATTTAGGACCATTCAAAATATTTTGTAGATTTCAAGTTCATTGCCTGCCATTTTCCTTTTAGTCTAACCTTGTTATTTTTGTTTATTTTATGTGATTTTGTTATGTAAACATAGAGATTTCCACTAACTGTCCAAACAGCATGCTTTTAAAGTCTCTGCTTAAACACTTTTATTTGTATCACATTTTTTTTTTCTTATCTTGGGTTAGTACTTAGCTGTGATAAATTTCAATTGAATCTCCTCTAATTCTTTAAAAAAACCCAAACTCCTCATTCCTCTGTTAAGCAGTTTACATTTTGGGAATTCTATCAATGTTCCTTATGGCAGTTTGTGTCATCTTAAACAGCATGAGTACCTTGCCTTTTCAGTCCTGAGAGTATTTGCTGAACAAGATGCTGTCAGTACCATCTATTATTTTTGATCATACACGCTTATACCTCAAGAAAAATCTCTTGAGGTTGTTGACTATTTAGGAAACTAGAAGAGCAAGCAAACACCTGGTGTCTTTAGAAACGGGATAAAAGTTAGTGTCATTATTATCCTAATCAATATCTGAGGAATTAAGCTGCCTTATTAACAAATCCACACTTTCCTTACTGTCTATTATCAGTTCATTTTTCTTGATCTTTTATGTCTATATTCAGCTAATTTAATGAGAACATTGTAGAGTCACCTGGTCTCCTTTGCTAACTGTAATCTTCTAACAATTGTATTTAACTGAGGTCTCAGTATGTACCAGACAAAATAACTTCCAAAAGCTTACCAACAAATCTGATATTGGTAATATTATCCCCATTCCACAGATGGAAACATAGGTTTTGAGTGAGTAAATCATATTTTTTCAGTCTCACAACCAGTGAGAAGGAGGCTGAAATTTAAACTAAAATCTGCCTGACATAAAAACCCCCACTTCTAACCACTGCGCTATAGTACTTCCTGTTAATGATGGATAAAGGTGTCTGTTATGTAAATCAACACAGTCATTGACAGTGAACTTCCTTCTTTTATACTTCAATATGCATATATATAATCACTTAATAGTACTTGTTGGTTTTCTTTTTTACTTGAAAAATGCCCCAAAATACATCATATATTCATAAAATCATATAAAATAAGAAGTAAAAGACTCCCCTGTCCCTCCAAGGTCTCACACTCCTTGGTACGTGTATTTTCAAAGTTCTCCTAGGCATATCTAGATGTTACTCTATAGACATTTTCTTTTTAATTTTTAAAATCTTATCTTGAGGTTTATTACCAAAATTACTACATCTTATCACTTTCTGCTTGCATAGGGAACATATAAAAATTAATTTCTCTGCAAAATACTGTAAAGTAGTTTCATTTTTCTCTTTTTTTTATAAGGATTTTGAAAATCAGAGTCTAAAATCTGTGAATCGGTCAGGCAAATAATTTTAAAATATGACTTTCCTCTTTTTTCCTGATATTGGTCCATTGTTAGACTGTAGGAAGAGAGATATAGTCAAATCCTTAATATTTCATACTAATTTTTCTCTAAGTGGATGGTTGGAAGTTCTTATAGATCCTTTCTTCTTTTAGATCAGAAACTTCTTTTAAAAACAGACATGTAAGATAGGCTCGTTCAAGCTTCCATTCTGTACTAAAAATGGGAATGTTTTCATAATGAACAAGTGTGGGAGGCAAGGGTGATGAGACGTAAAGGGAAGGCAGTCGTCTTCGCAGAAGTTACAGGAGCCCTTTGGCTCCTTTGCATTAATCGGAGTCGGTCTTCGATGAAACTGTAGAAGGCAGAGCTGGCCTTCACCCTTTCCCTAGGTAGGGCTTTCTCCTTTCTCCCTTTGGGCGCCATCTAACAGCTATAAATCTATTATATTTCCAGTTACCTTTATCCTGTGCCTTCGTGAAATGTTTGTTTCTGACTGCTGGACTGTCAGCCATGCAAGCCAGGGACTTAGTCTCAGTATCCCCGTGCCTGGTCAGTGCTGTGTAAATGGGTACAAGGCAAACATGCACGTGAGTCATTGAATGACGATGACGGTTGCTGTTTAGGGTCTCTAGAGTAAATGACACAAGAATTTGTAATAAGGTATGAACATTACTGTGAGAGGCAGAGTGTACTACTAGACAGAGCACAGATTTGGAGTCATTTCTCACCCAAACCCTCCACTTACTACCATTGTGATCTCAGCCGAGCTCTGAGGTTTTTGGCCTCAGCTGTCCCATCTGTGACATGGGCATAAAATCACTCACTCACAGCCAGTGTTACTATCAAGCTTTAACGATAAAATGACATAATACGCTTACCCTGATCTTCAGACTACACAGACTTTGTCTGATTGTTTTTTTATTTCGACTTTAAAAAATATTTATTTGTGGTAAAATATAAATAACATAAAATTTACCACCTTAAACATTTTAAAGTATAGAGTTAAGTAGTGTTTAGTACATTCACATTGTTGTGCAACCAATCTACGGAAGTCTTTTTTCTTGCAAAACTGAAACTCTATACTCATTAAACTACAACTTCCCATTCTCCTACCCCCGGCCCTGGGAACCACCATTCTTCTTTCTATCTTTATGAACTCAACTGGTCGAGGCACCTCATTGCAGTGGAGCCTGACAGTATTTGTTGTTTTGTGACTGGCCTCTTTTGCTTAGTATAATATCCTCAAGGTTCATCCACATTATAGCTTCTGTAAGAATTTCTTCCCTCTTTAAGGCTGAATAATATTCCATTATAACTATACACCACATCTTGTTTATTATTCATTCATCCATTTACATTTGGGTCGCTTCCATCATTTGACTGTTATGAACAATGATGCTATGATTATTATTGTACAAATATCTCTTTGAGACCTTGCTTTCAATTCTTTTGGGTACACACCCAGAAGTGGAATTGCTGGATCATATGGTCATTCTATTTTTAATATTTTTGAGGAACTGACATACTGTTTTCGACAGTGACTGCACCATTTTACATTCCCACCAGCAGTGCACAGTGTCCAGTTTCTCCACATTCTTCTCAACACTTATTCCCTCTTTTTCTGACACTATCCATCCTAAAGAGTGTGTAGCGATATCTCATTGTGGTTTTGATTTGCATTCTCCTAATGTTAGTTATTCTAAGTATGTTTTTAGAATGATTTGCATTCTCCTAATGTTAGTTATTCTAAGTATGTTTTTAGGTGCTTTTTGGTCATTTGTATATTCCCTTTGAGAAATGTCCATGCAAGTCTTTTGCAGACTACATCAACTTTAAATTAATAGCAATGCCCTGACTGGCATGGCTCAGTGGATTGAGCACTGGCCTGTGAACCGAAAGGTCACCAGTTTGGTTCCTGCTTAGAGCACGTACCTGGGAAGTGGGCCAGGTCCCCAGTTGGGGGCATGTGAGAGGCAACCAATGGATGTATCTCCCAAACATAGATGTTTGTCTCCCTTTCTTTCTCCCTCCCTTCCCATCTCTCTAAAATAAACAAATAAAATTAAAAAAATAAGTTAATAGCAACAGTAATATGACTACTATTGCTATTAATGATTATTCATTAACTTGATAATTGTTTATGGGGCCTCATCTGTGCCAGAGCCCATTTTAGGCATTAGTGATACAACAGAGGGCAAAACAGACAAAGCTTTCTCCTCTCAAGGAGCTTATATTTGAGAAGACACATCTAATGAATAAGTAAAATGTAGAATACATTAAGCAATGATAAGCATGCTGGAAAAAACTAAAGTGGGGAAGGAGGATAGGAAGTGGGAAGGGATTGAAATTTTAGATCAGGTGTCTAGGAAAAGCCTCAGTAAGAAGGTGTATACAGTCCTGAAGAAAGTGAGGGAGTGAGTGGTAGCAGTACCTAAGAGAAGAACTGTCCTGACAGAGGAAATAACTAGCACAAAGCCCAAGGGCGGAAGTATGCCTGGTATATTTGAACATCAGTGTCAATGCCGTTGGGCTGGAGCCCAGTGAAAGGAGGGATAATAGGACAGGAGGACTCAGGTAGGTGTGTGTGTGTGAACATGCGCTTGTGTGCACATGAGTGCACATATGCCTGGTCAGGTAAAACCTGGCAGGTAAGGCTGCCAGCTAAAATATAGATACCCAGTTGAGTTTTAATTTCAGATAAACAACAAATAATTTTTTGAGGTATCAGTATGTCCCAAATATTGAATTAAACCTACATGTACTAAAAATTATTCGTTTAACTGGGCTTTTATATTTTTATTTGCTAAATCTGACGATGGTTCTTATAGGCCATTGCAATGACTCAGGGTTAGATGGGGAGGGACATCATCTGATTTAGTTTTAACAAGGCCACTTGCTGCTGTGTTGAGAATATACCCTAGGGAAGCAATGATGGATACAAAGAGACCAGTGAGGAGGCTTTAGACTAATCCAAGCAACAGATGATAGCTGCTGGTACTAGAGCAGTAGAGGTGGTTAGAAGTGGTCAGATTGCGAAGGTCATTATCAATTTGATGTATGTGCATCTCCTTCCAGGAATACTTTCATTTTTAAAAGAAGATACCTTGAGCAATCAGTGTTTTATCTAAAGGAATGAGTGTTCATTCATCCAAATTAACATTTATTTAGCATTTTCTATATGCCTAACACTGTGCTAATTGCACACAGTCAAATAAAAATACTGTCCTAGGCAAACTCATTTAAAATCTTTGCACCCTTGCAGTCTATTCCAATAGAGGTTTTGATTACAGGCAGTGGGAATGGAACATAACATGCCACCAGCTTTTAAACTTTTAGATGGATTTCATGTTTTACCTATCAACCAAGAAATAAAATATTTATTATCTAAAAAAATTAGACATAACATGCAGGCAAATTAAAAGAATATTGGCCACAGAGTAAAATATTTATGTTTCTTAGTTTGCTATGAATTACCTGTCTGTGGATCTGTAATTGTTCTTATAACAAATGTTCTGTGTTCTGAGTTTCTGAGTTTTTGTTCACTAAGCACAGAGAAAAAAACACGGTTAAACGAAATTTGACCTGATTTCTTATACAGAGTGTAGAGAAAGATCCCCATGCCTTTCTTTCTTTGAATGGCATTATTTTGACTCATCATGTTTTGCTTGTTGAAAAGTGCTTGTTATTCTTACTAAGTGACTTAAGGGTTTTTAGCCATCACCATTATGTTTAGATCAATGAGGCAAAAGCACGTGAAGAATTTACAGCTTTATTGCAAGTTTTATATGCTGGAGGTAAAGTATATATAGACCCTACCTTGTGGAAGAAGTCTATTTTCCGCTACTGAACCAAGCCTGGGGGCTTTTTGGTCACTGCAATGAGAGTGCTAGTGAGTAAATGCAGATGCATTTTAGTGCACTGTAATGTGATTTTTAAAATTGTTCAAACAATCAATTTACTGTTGTCATCACATCTCTTCTGATTTTCAAGTGCAAATTTGACACCACTGTTCTTATTAACAATTAAAAAAAATTGCACCCCTCAAGTTTCCATTATAAGGGATGCATTCTTGAAGTTATGGTTACATTAAAATTCTTACTACAAATGAAGCCAGCTAAAAATGTTTACCAACTTGAATTGAGCTCATCATGTTTTGTTTGCTGAATAGTGTTTTGTGATTTTACCAACATAAGAATGAGTCTCCAAACTATTTTTAAAAGTGGAGCTTTTACTCTAAAGAAGTGCTTGCCTCATTTTCTTCATGCTACTCCAAACAAGATGTTGTTTATTACTTTGAAACACTATATGTAAACCCCAGGAATATGTTAAATATGATTGAAGTCTTGGCTGTCTTTAACAAATTGAAGTTTCCAGAAATTTAGCTGTGTTTAAAAACCAAAGCCATGTTTTCAGGAAAGATTTCTATTTCCAAATATGTGGTTGCCCAAACCTTTTATATTTTCATGTCAAATTCAGCTGCCAAATAACACACACTGTACCTTAGCTATAATAGAAAAACACACATAGACTTCAGATTTTAAAAAGCACTGCAAGAACAACTGTGATCATGTTTCTTGAACTTATACTATTCACATGCATATAAGTGTGTTTCAGAGTAAGCTCTGTAAGGCACCAGTCACTTACACTGGTACAAATTGACAAGCTCAGCACTAGATTGGCACTGTGCAACGGCCGATCTGGGAAAATACAGGAATCCCTAGCCAGACCAAAATAGGAGGTCACGGAAGTCGCTTTTATAATAATAGTGGTTATCTGTTTAGTGTGTGATCTGGCGGTGACACGATGCTGACCATACGCAATTACGTATATTTCTAAACTGGTTGTGTGCGAGCCCAGAGTAAGAAAAACCTCTCAGTTTGTGATAAAAGGGTATTTATTGCCCTTTTATTTCCTTCATAGGCTTTACTTAATCATTTACAAAAGACAAATTAATAGTGAATGCCAATTTCATTTTGTGTTTTATTATGTAGTCATTCCTACACATTTGGGATATCTATTAATATGCACTCTTAATAGTTTTGGCACAAGTTCAATGTCAATGAATGAATGATGTACATATTTTATAGTCTTCTTAAGGGATAATAATGTGGTTCAGTGACAGTGTATCTTGATTTTTCGGGGGGGCTGGGTATTCTGATATGAGTCACAAGGGATAGAGAACTATTAGTTGTTTTTTTTTTTTGTCATCTAGTGCAAGGATGCAAAATTTTTGTTCTATTATAGTGCATTTTCTTAGAATGGCATTATCAGGATTAGTATATGGATTAATGCCTAAGAAACCGGTTGATCACATGGGATTATCTTTTCCTTCATGCTTTTAATGTGACTGAAAAGTCATATTCTATATTTTTATAGCAATGACAAGGTGGTGACACAGCAAAGGAGTTATATCGGCTTGTTGTGCGCATCAAATGTAATCTTTTCTTTGCAGAAAAATATGTTCATTTTCAACAACAACAACAAAAAAACATTTGACTGTTTTAAGTATCAAGAAGGCTATGTTGGAGAGGGCAGTGATTGGCTGTTGTTTACCTACTCCATGGGTAGAACAAGCAGAAATGGGATTGAATTTTAGTAAAACTAGTTTAGTCATGCAGAAGCACTTACATAAGTCACCATAATGGGCTGCAACTGTTGCCTTCTTTTTTCCCTGGGTCTCCGCCATGTACTTTACTCACCAGGACCCAGCACAGTGACCTCAGTAGGACTTAGGGCACAGAGTAGGTGCTCAACTGTTATTAAGTGAAGAAAGAGAAAGAACAGATTAGGGAGATGCTTGTAAGTGGCAAAGCATTTGGTCTCAATGGAAGGTACTCATTTTATTTTATTTTAAAATATTTTTATTGCATTTTTTCCCATTTATCTCCATTATTCTTTCCCCACCCCACCCCTACAATTGCCACACTATTGTCCATGTCTACGAGTCCTTTTTCCTTTTTGCTCAGTCCCTCCACCCCCTAACCCCACACCCCAGAGCTGTCAACCAGCTCTCTATTTATGATCCTGTCTCTATTTTACCTGTCAGTTCAGTTTGTTCATTAGATTCCACATATGACAGAAAGACAAATACCATATGATTTCACTCTTAGGTATTCATTTTAAGGCTTGATGGAACATCTACAGGAAAATCAGAATTAAAAATACTGAAAAATCTCCCTGGAATTTTAAATTAAAACAGTATGTCAAATTTACCTACACAATTTCCAATTTTCCCTCAGATTGTTTTTTTAAAGTCATATAGCATAAAAAGTGTGGGGCTGTTGCACTGGGAGCGGTGGGCAGGGAGACTTCTGGCTCTAGCACACTGTACTCCTGAGGATGGTCGTGGGAGGAGCCTGGGAGATCAGCGGCAGCGCTTGCCTTCGAGATGCCTCGAGGACTGAGCATGAGATGGTAAGAGGTATGCGTTATGTCTATTTGATATTTCTGGAGGGTTTTTCCACTGAGTAATTTTTTAGGTGGGTGAGAGGAAATGTGACCAGTTATATATTATTCCTTCTAACATCCAGCTGGACCTCAAAAGAGGGTTTTATTTGAAGATGTGAAAAAGCGATTTAAACAAGGAGCCAAGTGTAGCCACCAGACATTGTGGGGGCTCTGAGCGCTCAGAGAAGGTATCCCTTCCATCTGCATGTGGACTGCTTCCTGTAGGACCAGCCAGTGTCCGATTCCAACCAGAAAAGACCAGGCACTGTTGCACAGAGCCCAACCCTTGGGTTGGGTTTTTGGTGGCTCATTCTCTAGGGATTTCTGTGCCAGGTCTTTGGAAAATGATACATGAGGCTGATGTGGGCAGGGTCATCTCTTACCAAGTGAAGGCACTTCAGAGTTTCCAAGTTTCATGGGCCTAGGGGGGTGATCAAATTATATTGTTTGCAAATTATAAGTAGTATAAAAATCCAGATTAGTAAATATAAGGAAAATACATTGTCAGCTTTATTCATTGTCAGAAGGAGCATCATAACAATGTCATTGCATTTGAAAATAGTTTTTGGCGTCATCATTTTCTCTCTGCGAGCACTCCTCTCCATGCTTGGTGGACATGTGGAAATCATAGTCGATTATAAATTCAGCATATTACTTGAGGCCTAATATTTCAGAAACAAAATCGTAAAAATCCTTTCAAAGTTTTTGCAGCAAAATAATTAATGTGGGATATGGGTACATTTTAATCTGATTCATATAATTGGTCTCCAGAAGTAATGGTGCAGGGGGCCTGCAGAGCATTTACATAGCCTCCAGTCTGGGAGACTGAGTAGGCGAAAGTAAGAGGTCAGGTGTATTTTAAAGGGTGCAAAGAGAACATTACATTTAGATACCTAGCAATATTTCTCTGTAAAGTGAAGTATCCAACAAGCCCTTTACTTTCAGTGAAATCTTTTATGGCACGTAGACAGATAACTTTGAAAGGGATAGATCCAATCCTTAGTACATGTTAACCAATCTGGATGAGAAAAAGGTGGGAATTTGACCTCGTGTAAATAATGCTGTGCAGTGCATCTTGTGATGTGTGCTTTTATGTTAAATGCTTAAAATTGGTTTAATCTGTACAGTCAAGACAAGTGTTCATTGTTTTCCAGCTGACTACACTCCTTTGGTGGAACTCGTGAATTGGGAAGGGAGATGACAACTCTAGTTTCAGTTAGAAGAGCTGTAAGTGAATGTGCAGCTCTCTCTGGAATAGAGTTATTCCTTAGCATGCTCTCCACTTTGCTCAATAATGTAAACTGATGATTTAAAAGTATGTTTTATTTCTTACGTGACCACACTGTTTACACATCAACAGATAAGAGTGCACAGGTGCTTCCATTTCAGGCTACTCCTAATTATGTTTTTAACGTTCTAGAAGGACTATATTTCTAATTCAGTGAGTCCTTCAATGCATAAACAATGGGCTGTTTTTAATTAATCTAGCTCTCTAGTGTTTAGATAGAATAAATTGCTCAGGTTTTTTACTTCATTGTCGTGTATTCTTAACACAAGTTTCTAACTGCGTTGGACACTCAGGTGTACTTATGTGATAATAGCTGAAAAGTCCATTTTATCAACGTGCATGTGTTTTCTATTTTAGCTTTCACACCTTACTCCTTTTATCTTTCAAAAAATATTGTAAAGCATTTCGTTCTTGATAGATAAGACAACTGAAGGCCTAGAATAATGAAATGAATTGCCAGGCCACAGTTTTTAGTTAATCCCCACAGAGGGGCTGCTCTACAGATTCCCAGATGAACTTTTTTAGACCCTTTTATGAAAAGAGGCAGAATGTAGAGTTTTAATCATTAGTTCTCCAGCTCCATTCTCTTTCCATGAGTTGTCCCAGTTAAGAGCATCTTCGGGTAGACGCTAACCCACAAGCTTCATTAGGAAGGGGCTCTGTGTGTATTGTCACCTGTGTTTCCCTGGGGAATGAGGATGTAATAATTACTGATAAGTATTTGTTAACTCAATGAATGAGTGAATAAATCAATGGGAGTAATGGCCCCTAACAGAGGTTTGCCAATGGCACCTGGGCTCTCTGCAAAGCTCCCAAACAGTGGGCCTCTATCTCAGCAATGAACTGTCACAACCTATGAGTACACCACTGTCAAGGTGTCTCTCTTGCCCACTTCACTCATTCTCTGGACAACTCAGATGAGGGTCTGGTGCAGAGGCTGCTGGTTTTGATCTGTTCCTCTGCATCAGAAGAGGTTAGAAAGCATGAATCCTGTTAGGATCCGATGAAGTAAGTGGAAGGGGGCTAAATGTCTCCCAGGTGGAGATGGGTTGGGTGTTGCAGGTGTTAAAGGAGTTAACAACAGTGTTGTGTTTGTGTAGGACTTGCACATTGGTTCAGCATTCCTCCCATTCTGCACACTCCTCTCCTTCTGTCCTTTCCTGAGATGGCTGGCATGCTGTGTCCAAAGAATTGCCATGACTGAATTCTGCTTAGTGTCACACTGGTGCCTTGCACTAACAAAGGCGGTACAATACACGGCACTATGCAATGCATTGCTGTGTGCTGGGAACATATTGTTGAAGTTACCATTCCTTGTTCTATACCTTACCTTCTCGAGGAGGGCCACAGGGACAAATCGCTCGAGGATCTCATAACCAGAAATAATTGTACCTCTCCTGAGTGAACGGATCGTTCTTTGTTTTGAGGACACTGAAATTTATGTGATGGATGTTTCCTTCTTCATGTAGTCTACCTGAAAGCTGAGATTTGAATTTACAGACTACCTCTGGTAAATATATGAAAACTCCTTGCAAGAATTTTGTCTTTCATTATACTTTCCCTTAAGGCTTATTCACCTGTTTTAAATTTAGGTCATCTTATTGTATAAGGTTTTCTTTTTCTTTTTCCCCCAATGTAAAACTTTTCCAAAAAAGTTTTCCGAAAAGTTCAGGTTATAAAAACTTTTCCGAAAAGTTCAGGTTATAAAAAATAAAAATGAAGACTAGTGTGTTCATGAAAATCCTTCATTTTAGATTTAAAAAAAAATTCCACAGACCTTAATTTTACACCTTTTCCTGTTCTAATCTCAACATTGATCCACCACTGTCTAGTGTCATAATCCCTTTCAGATTCGTTTTTTTTTGTAAAAAATTGACCATTGTATTGAAAGTATGGTGTTAATAACTGATCTCTGCAGTTGCTACTTTCTAGAAATATGAATTTAATTAAAGTACTTAATATTTTCTGCTTATAAGAAGAGTAATGATATTTATTTTGGGGGGAACGTTATGATTATATGAAATATGGTATGTAAAGTATCCAGTATCTTCTTTGACACATAGTAGGCCTTTTGTTTCAAAACATTATCACCAGTGAAAAATGCACTGAACTTGGAGTTTAAGGTCTCTCTTTCATTCATTAGCTTATGACCTTGAACAAATCATTTTACTTCTTAGGACCACTTTTTTTTCATATGTACTTTTATGGCATGACTGTAGAGTCCTTAAGAGTCTAGCTTTACTCTTCTTCGATTCCAAGGCTGGCCCTGAGTAACAAGAGAGAGCGTGTTCTCACTCTGTTCATGAATATACTCACATGGACATAGAGGGTCTCGGGGAAAGGAATTCAGACCTGAAGCAGGGAAGTGAAAAGGCTTGTTGTGCTGGGCTTGATGTTCTTCGTCGGTGCGGAGTGTGGTACTTGCTAGGGGAGTAGTGTCTTCTGGAATACCCTGAACTGCTAGTGATTATGGTCCTGAGCTCAAGTAGATTTCAAAATCCATGTCATCATGGATGTTACTTCCTGCAGTGAGTGTTTTGTAGCCTGATTGTTTAGTGAGCTAGCAGTGGAACAAAGAGACCTGCCGCTACTGGTCACTGGCCATGTTAGCCAATGACCACATTTGGTTCAATCATGGAATCAATCAAAACAAGTGTCTGTGTACAAGATATGGTTTCTATTCAGGAGCTATTGGGCAATAGGAGATCCCTAAAGCAAGAGGGAACTCATTTATCAAGAGATAAATGAAGGAAGAGTTGGCAATAGATGATGCAGAAGAATAATCTACCCTGAAACGAAGCCACACTCATAACAGTTCATCAAGATGCAGGGCAGCTTTGTGGTTAAGAGCACAGCATCTTTCAGTGTGTGGTTTTGGCCAAGTTACTTAGTCTCTCAAAGCCTCAGTTTCCTCATGTCTCAGAGGGATATGGATACTCACCTCATATGTTTGTTCTAAGGAGGTAATGTAAATGCCAAGATTTGTTAGTCACAGGTAAGTATTGCTACTCAAACGATTAACATTATTACAAGGCTCAAATTCACACTGGACTGCAAGGATTTGCTACCCCTAATCTAATAAACTATGAGAATGTAAGATTAAATGTTAAAAACAAACCTTCAGATGACTGAATGATTGAAATAGAGTGCATATTGAGGGAAAAATTCTGATAAATGTTTAAAATCAATGCACCGCATTTATTCGTTCTTATCCTATCTCAGGGATCTTACTACAAAAAGGTAGCCATCTACTTTTGCTTTTGATTGATTTCATTCCGTGTGTGTGAGGTGGGATTTTAAGTTAAAGATAGCGGTTTCGGTAAACTTGCCTCATTATTTCAAGCCCATTTTTTTCTACTTCTGTCTCCTAACTTTGTGTGGGATAAATGTAAATTCCCTCAGCTTGTTCAAAAAGAGCATTGTGATCCTGAATTTTGTAATAGAACTTTATTTTGTAATGGAACTTTAAAAAAACAAGGTAAGAAATGTTTAAAAAAAATCAACCCTGAAGAAAGTGAGTGTTAAAGATACTGTGGAACTACTGTTACAAAAACAGAGAAACCACCGAAAACTAGTCTGGTTTGGGTTCCAGTATTTTTGTCTCAATGAGCCTCAACTTTTGCTTGGTCCACTGAAAGTTCAGTGAAATTTTGAGATTCGAAAGGGCGACAATGTGTGGTAGGTACAGCCTCAGAACAGAGCACCTGGGAGTGGTGGTTTTCTTGTGTTGCACTGTTCGAATCTTTCAGAAGAGAAGTGAAATTCTATAATCTGAGTTTCATTGATTTATTTAGTTTTGGCCAGCATTTTCATGTGTAATTTCTAAGTCGAATGTTAGCCTATTTTGGTCTGAACACTCTACAGATGATTTTCCAAGAAGTATTTGCATAGAAAAGAAATTGGGATTGAAATCTAAGATTCTGACTGCTTAACACTTAGAAACCAGGATATCCTTGATTCAGTTTCTTACAGATGTTCCGCAATTATTCACTTATTATTAAATTAATGAGTCAGTTTTTTTGAAGCAGGTTTACTACATTACCTTTGTATTTAAAAATTTTTGAATTGTGGTAAAAAAATAACATAAAATTCACCATCGTAACCATTTTAAGTGTACAGCTCTGTAGTGTTAAGAATATTCACATGGTTGTGCAACCAAGCTCCAGAAATTTTTCATCTTGCAAAACTGAAACTCCGTACCCATTAAACAGTAACTTTGCACTTCCTCCTCCCCCCAGTTCAGTTTTTAAGTGGGGTATGTATATATTTTGTTAGTGTAATTTGATGAGGCCAGAGATCATTTAGGTGAAGCATAAACTGTAGAGTACTATGTACTTACTTGAAAGTATGAACAATTAGCAGGAACGAGCATCCATAGTTAGAGTTTTCTTTAATTTTTAAATTTTTATTTTTAGTCGAACTATAGGTTACCACTTAATGGCACACCTGCAGTCCTCGACAGGCAGGTATCACTCATTATTTTGAGTAGGAAGATTTACAATCAAAATCAAAACCAGAAATGGAATAAGGCAGAAAACCCTGATAATGAAGGAAGACACATTTTTAAATATGTAAATATCTGAGAGAAATTGTGAAATTATTGTCCATTGAGATATTAGAAAGGAAAATATTCACCTCAATGTTGTGATTTAATTGAGGTACTACCAGCACATCAAGGGGACATATTAGCAGGTCCTTAAGTAGTCTCTTCCCCAGACATTTCAAAGCTGTGCTTAAGGAGTCTGGTGTGGCCATAGTATAAGGCAAAATCCAGAGGGAGGTGATGTTGAAATGTAAATAGTGATACCCCATGGCCTTCGTTTGCTTAACTTGAAAGCATTTTAAAAGAAAGCACAGAGTCTTGGTTGGGAAATGAACATCGTGGAAGAGGTTCGAGGGCCAGAGAGAGTGAGAGCCTGGCCCTTTGGTGCAGATCTCCCTCACTTATTTAAAAATGGAGGATAATGAGATGTCATCTTATTGGCTACCATCGTTATCTTCATGGCTACCGTGCATTACTATGATGGGCGAAATGTGACATGATGGTGATGATGACGGCGCTGATGTGACAGGGATGATGAGAGCAGTGATCATATATGATCGTGTGGGTGTTCCATCTTTCTGTCACATCTCTTGCCTGATGCCTCAAAATTCAGAAACCCAAGGTTCGATGATACTTTATAAAACTCTACAGGGTTAAATTTGTAGATCTTATTACCTAGAGTCACTTAAGACTTGGTTCTAGCATGTTTCAGGTATATTTTACATTAAACAGGTTTTTATGTGTCAGTCTGGGAACTTAATTATCATTTATAAACTTGTTTCCTTGCTAAAAATGTATTTTGAGTCCAAAACAAATAAATTTAAAATTTCAAGGAAATACCCTTTTTAAGTAGGAAATTGTTTCAATTTGTTCTTGTAATTCTATATCAGCATTTAATGAAATATTTTAATTTGGTTTTGGATTGAAAACTCTACTTAATTTTAATAATGGAGAACAGTAGTTTAGCTAAAAATGAACAATATTGCATATAAGTTCTTGATACATATTGGTTGAATTAATTAAATACGAAGACATTTATATTTAGTTATTTGACTTTGAAATATAGGATAAGAGTTTTTAAACTTCGATTGCATTTTATAATGATGCTTTTCTTATTTTGACATTAACATAAATTTTCATGTCTCTAAATTCACATGTTTCACTGACTCCAGGCTTATTCTTAGTGGTGGGGAGAGTTAACCTAAAATTAAAAATATGTTTTAAGCAGTCTACAAATTAGTTGATCCAAACAAAAATAATCAAGTACAGATGGTGTTAATATTACTTAGGTAGTGATAGACTATAGGAAAATATAATGGAAAGGAATAAGCAGTTATAGTGACCTATTTAACTAAATCCGGACTGCCAATATACTCCTGACAGTTTTTTTTTTAGGGTCCTTTCTATGGCAGAATAAATAGTGGTAATCCCAGTTGCAATGATAAAATATTGGCATATGAATAAAAACCATGTGCTACAACTATTACTTCATTTATTGCTTGAATTGATCAGCTGATTTGGCCTCTAGACCTGGATTCTTTTCCTTTCTTAAAACTCCATCTGATCCTCTCTTTCTCTCTTTGTTGGTGGGGACAGCCTTCCTAGTTGGAGGGAGACTGTTTCTAAGACACTCCTCTACCAGGACCTACATCGGAGTTAACGCGGTGAACACGCTCTTTGAGAGAAACTGTCATCTACAACTAGGGGACATTAAAGAATGCGGAAACGGCCCAGGGAACAGTAGAGATGGCACTGGATTAGCCCCCTAGGGACCTTGTGGTTTGGTTTAAGGAAACTAATAATTTCATCAATATTTACCAATAATTGAATGTTTTCCGTGTTCCAGGTGCTGTATGCATCATCTTGTTTAATCTTCACAAATCCTTGTAAAGTAAATCGGGTTAATCCCAGTTCAAGATTTAAAAAACCCCCCCAAAACCCAGAGGTTTAGAGAAGTTAAATTATATTCCTCAAACTTATGCAGGTGGTAAAACGGACCTGCAGTTCAGTCAAAGATTGTCAGCCACTGAAACAAATATGCCCATTGTCCTGCTAATGCTTGCTGTGGTGGCTGTGGGGGCTTGAGACGCCGCTGCTATTCTCCGGGTGACCATTTTGTTCGGTTATTGCCAATTAGTTAAATTTGAAGTTCTTTAGAGTTCTCCTTTGGTCTGTTTCCTTCCTCTTTTTCACCTCTGGTTATGTTCTTCCCACTTCTCCTATCACTCTCAGATTGGACACGAAGGCCGTGATTCCTGTCCGTTCTCTCCCTGCACCACAAAACCTGAGTTAATTAGGACAGAAGAGCCAGAAATATGGTGACAGTCAGTTTCTCTTTCCATGCACTTTAGCTTAGCTATCAGGACACATTTAGATTAGGCATACTCAAGGATATCCATGAGTAATAACTATAAGCTTTGTCATAGATAGCTGTATTGGGTATGTTTAAATGTACAACTCTGTTTTTCTATTATTATGTGATATTTCATGTTGACTTGTCAAACTGAAAAATACCCATATTGATTTTGCAGAAAGCTTCACATGTGAGATAAATGCACTCAAAGACTCCTCGCAAGTAGCTCTTTGGAGCTTCAGATGTGAAATGGATCATTCCTCAATCTGTAATAGACCCTTCTGTGAAGCTCTTCAATCAAACCTGAGAATTCAAGGTGAAATTGAGGGGAGGATGGGAAACCCCGCGAGGGGAATTTGAGTGAACTAGCTGAGAAAGGAACCTAGGGTATGTGCTGCCTCTTTTTTTCAGTTCTTTTCTTTAGCAGAGGAAGGCTGTCAATCACCGTGTGACCTTACACGCTGTATGTGTGTAATACCTGGGTACACTGAGACAGACAAGCTGTAGAGGGAGTGTCACATGCGCCTTTGATTTCTTTCCATTTGTCATTTTTTTATGACAACCTTCGGGGGGGTTATTTTTGAAGTGGCTATTTTCTACAGACTTATTGCTAAAGTTTCTCCAAATTAAGTTATTTATATTGTTATGTTTGATAGAATGTATTTTTATCTATTGAGAAAAGCATAAATAATCTTTTGAAGACGTTAGTGATGTATGCTAACTACTTTAGTTTGAAAGAATTGTCGTATTTTGTTAAGTAATGATCCTAGTAAGTACATCTTATTTAGGAATCATGTTTGTAGATCATGTAAGGACTTTTAATTAGTTTGTTCCTAGTAAAGCAATAAGACGGAGTTACCTCGAGTAAGGGAAACAGCATTCTTCTGAAATTGGTTTTCATGTTACATTTCTTATTTATTTGGGGGCACATTTTCAGTTGGACATTTCTGGGTTAATTAAAAAATAACTCTAGGATTTTCAATGGGCTATTTAGTTTGAGGGAGCAGTGAATCCTGACACCAAACTAACTAATAAAAACTAAGCTTTGGAATTTATGCTCTAATACAGAATATGTTTGATAATAGTTTTTGATGCTAAGCTGCTATGAAATGATTACTATCCCATAACTGTGTCATAGCTTTCTTAAGCCAAAGAGACAGTGTTGTTTGTTAAGCTCACATATTAGTATAATCTTAAGAGTACATTAATTGCCAGGGAGGTTTGTATGTTTGCTCTGCACACGTGTTTAGAGATCATGGCAGCTTATACAGCATAATTTTACAGATGGAGAAAATGACTATTGTAATACTCGCTACTCTCAGTTTCCTCTACAGCAATGCCCTTACACCTTTCTTTTTCAGGCGTTTTGTAGCATCCTAAACAGAAGGATATTGAAGGGAGCTGATTCTGCTTTGATCCTTGTGCTTGTTGTCAAAGCGCTTGGGATTGAAGAGACTGTTGGCTACAATTGACTGTGACAATTAGGAGATGATCAGAGCCCTAGAGTGGAGCACTTAAAGGGTAATTTACATGTCAGTTTGTCGAATAAAAAAAAGATATTCAGCTAAGGTTTTTTTTTTCCCCCTCAGAGCCTTGTAAACTGCAATTTGTGCTCTGGTAAGAAAAACCTGGCAGAGGAGTTAGGATAGCCATTACCATTTGAAAAGAAGCAATCATAAGGCCGCCGTTGAGCCCTTTGTCCACTAAAAATGCTGATTTGCAGGCAGCGAGTGAAAAAGTGGAACCATCACTAAATAAAACCTTGAACTAGGTATCTACCTCCCCCCCCTCCCCCTTCTCCCATCCCCTTGGTGGCTTTTTAATATTTTTTAAAGGTGGTTTAAAAAAATGTATCTTAAACCCTGCACTTACTATCATTGTAACATTGTTATTGGTCATGAATGTCTTTTCCTTAAAAAAAAAACAACAACAAAAGGATGCTTTGAGGAAGTGGTAGGTGGAACACACACCAACAGTCAGTTGACAGCGCCAAAGCTGGCTATCGGATGCACCTTATTCTTTTCCCTTTCCTACGTCGTCACGATTTTCCTGCAGTCATCCTTTGAACTGTGCCGTTTCCCCCTTACTGTGTCAGAGTGCTTCTAGGTTTTTCCATTTTTATTTATGCTCCCATTTTAAAGAGAGAACTGTATTTCCAACTTTCACATATTTAGCTTATTTGGGTGAGCTGGCTAAAAATATAATGTAGGTTTAGCCCGCGATGCGCTACGTACGTGTGGTCATCTCTATACTTTTCTATGAGGTAATCTACAATCACAAGTCAAAAACATAGCTAGAGAGCTAAAAGAGGATAATTGCCAGTAAGTATATGGTGATAGCAGTTACACATCATCCGTTTAATTGAGGAATAGAATAAGAAAAGTTAGTTATTTCTAAACTTTTTGAGCCCCCTCCCCACCGTGGAAATTAACAACAACAACAACAACATACAGCTGCAAGCTTTTCATTTGGATAATTGTCAAACAAACAAACAAAATTTTAAGAGGTAATATATCCATGCAGCCATCTTGTCCAGACACTTTTAAATCTGGTGTGTGTGTGATTCAGAGATGCATATGAACTTTGAATGGCAGGTACAGTTTACAGTGTATTTCGGGGATGCAAACTATGGAGAAGGGCACTTGCAGACAGGCAGCAGAGGGTTAGAAACGAGTGTGTCTCTATCCTAACACACTGGCCGTTATTGATGAGCGGTAGGAGCCTGCACGGTTTTCACAAGCCAGAGGCTCCGACAGCCCATTGCTGTTCCCTCACGTCTTTCACCTGGACTCTGTGTCCGGGGACATTCGCTACTTCCAAATTAGAGGACTTTATTTCTCTTAATTTGTGTCTAATACTTTAACAACAACAGAAGTTTTTTTTCTAGGGATGACTTGTGAAAGGAGATGCATTCTGCTTTTGGGGGTCTTTGACAATCACAGCGGTCAGTGAGGAGGGGCCTGGTTGAGAGAAGACAGTAATTCAAAGGCAGATGTGGGCGCTTCCCGTCGGCGTTGCGGGAGGGCCCTGAGCTTCTTAATAGTTTCATAACTCCCTCGTGTTCCTTGTTTGTGTGCCCCCCGCCTCTCCCCGCACCTCCCCCCAGCAAGGAGAATATACAACACAGAAAAAAAAAAGGATACGTGAATAGGTTATTAGGAGCAAAGAGGATAATGTGGGGGTAGGAGGGTCAGAGAAGGAGGTCTGGGCTTCCTTGCCGTGTGCCTGCAGAATGTGGTAAAGGCATATCTGTATCAAAAAGTCAGGCCCAGCAGGAGGTATTGGTCTCCCAGGTAATGCGTGTAAATGATGAGCAGATGAGCCATCCTCCTATTGATTGAAGCATTTTGTTCCAGCCAGTCACAATTAACTTTGATTTGTTTTTACTTTCCTCTTATAGGTTTGCATTTAGAACACTCTTGGAGCACTAATGGTATAAAATTCTGGTAACTGCACATTTTCTTTTTAGAGAGGTAATGAGTGAATGAATGAAAAGGCGGGGATTATTTGCCATTCTATGAGAGAGCTGTCAGAAGGTTTCTACTTGAATGAAATTGTTTTGGAAGGTGAGCTGGAACGAGACTCCTGCAACTAAAATGAAGTGACTCTGCCTGTGGTTTTTCGATGTTTCTCTTCATTGAAGAATCCTGAGGAACTGTTCCTGGACTTAGAAGTTGATTTATGTTTCATTTATTGGAGATTATTTAGGTGAATCATGTGAAAACACTTAAAAGTATGCGTGTTTGACCCCTTAACAAGTACATGGGAGTCTTTCACATGCTCATTTGAAATTAATTGAAATGAGCTTTCCTATTTACCATCATGGTGTTTTTACAATGTATAAATTGCCATGTTGTAACAAAATAAATTATTGAAATGCTTTGAAAAGTTTTTAAAATGTGCCTAAGAAAACAATGTGTAAACTGTTAGTTAATTCACATGTTAGTTTATTGAAATGTTGCTGCTACTGAAAAGTTCTAGAGCCTTTCACACAACATCCCAGAACATTTATTGTCTTGTTTTAATAAACTGCTCTTTCTTTGTATCTGTTTGGAGATGGCACTGGAGTTCCCAGATTTAGCAAGTAAAAATAAAGAGTTTCTAGTAAAATTTGAGTTTCTGATAAATAGTGAATACTTTTTTTAGCATAAGTATGCTCCATGCAATGTTTGCATTTTATCTGGGAACTCTAGACCAGAGTCTAGGTGGTACTCTGAATTGCAACCACGCATTGAATGGATGATTTCGTTATTTATAAATTATTATTTAAAGATCATTTTACTTTCACTGCCATATTACATAGGCCAGCCATCTTGCTGCTTTCAAGTAGAAACCAAAGGCTTTTTAACTCACTATTGCTGAGTTTAACTTCCCCCATAATGTTCCTAGGGTAAGCTGTGACTTGTCATTTCAAATATAATAATTTCTGCCTGACTAATATAATGGAGACTTCAGAGAAGACGGCTGAGGGATCTAGCTTACCTACGTTGATCAGGTTCTGACTGAGGTGTTCGGTGGTTACAGGGATAGAGAAATGAATGGTGCAGTGAGAATGTATTATCTTTGTGAAGCCACATCTTTCCTTTCAGGGCAGTATTATGACTATATAGGTAGCTAAGTTTGAAACCCTTACAATTCTGATTTTGGTAGGGTCTTCTGAGAAAGGAAAGATTCTATGTCCTTGCATTTTTATTTTATTTTGCTTAACTTTGTTTATAATAATCTAGTTGCCATAAAAGAAGCTAAGCTAAAACTTACAGAAAATCAGATTTATCTTTGGAGATAGTGTCAGTTCAGGCTGTTTTAACAAAGTACCATAAACTGTGCAGTTTATAAACAACAGAAATTTCTCGTGGTTCTGGAGGCCAGAAGTCTGAGATCAGAGTGCCAGTATGGTCAGATTTGGGTGAGGGCCCCCTTCCGGGTTTGCAGATGACATCTTCTTCCTCTGTTCACACACGGTGGAGAGCAGAGAACTCTGGTCCACTTAGCCTCTTATAAGGGCACTAATCTCATTCAGAAGGGATCCACACGCATGACCTAATCACCTCCCAAAGGCCCACCTCCTACTACCATCACATTTGGTGTTGAGACTTCAGCATGTGAGTTTTTGAGTGACACACACATTCAGTGCATAACAATTTCTCACAATCCTTATGCTTTTCCTCAGCGTTTGTCAGGTGCTGTCAATGAAGACTGTTTGTAGCACAAAAATCCGAAAACCCTGTTTCCCATTTTTTAAAGCCCCTTCTAATTTGATCCATAGCTTCAGTGAGTGGACAGTCCCTGGGAAACCCATGCCTCCGGAACATTTTTTGTGTCTTCCTAATTTCTCCCTCAGAGCCTTTTCTAGAACTGTAGAAGCCTGCCCAATTTGCTTTCTCAAGCTTATTGTGGAAACGTAGGGGAGTTAACATCCTCAGGGGTAGCCCGATGGGAGACAGGAGCCTATAGATAAATGTTCCAGTCTCCTATCTTTTGGACAGGCATTTCTGAGAGGCACTTGAATCCTTCTCAGAGGTCCCGTCTTCAGCGACAGGGATCTCATGTACCCAGTGTACTGGTACATTACTCGGATATGCCCCGATCCTGCCAGTCTCATTGTTTCCATTCTCTCACACCTGTTTCTAGGGATAACCAACATACGTCTAATTCCTTGTTTCAGGCTCTGCATTCAGGGACACCCCAGCTAGGATACCCCTGATGCGCCTTGGCTCCCAGCACCACAGGTCTCTCCTTGCTCTGGGCCTAGATACTTTGCTTCCATCAAGGTTCACTTTCCCTGTTATTAGCAGAGAGTTCTGCCGCTGCACCTACCACCAAAAACGAGTCATATTGGTTACCGAGTACTTCATGCACATTCACCTCACCTGAACTTGCCTTTACAATAAAACTACTTTTTGTTGAACCCCCAACTTGCAAACTTCCATGCAGTTAGGGATCCAACTATGTGACAGTTTCTAAAACCTTCACGAGGTCGTTAGTTTTGAACACTAAAAAGGATGAACATATGCAATTTTTATTTGTGCTTTGCTGCTTATTTTTGGTTTCTTGTGGCAATTATAGTAACTAGTAGCCCCTCAGGAGTGAAAGCAGAAACTACCCACAGGCTAGTGCCACCGTCACTGGCAGCATTAGCCACACCAATGAAAAATAACAACATTAGATGTAACTCAATCTTTTCATGGTCAATGATGGGAGCTCAGTTACAAGCCAAAGCAGGTTTTGTCTATTGGATTACAAAACTGTAAAAGGGAATCTAATGCTTTGCTATTCAACATGTTGGATGGGGATACTTTCAGATCCAATACAAACTGAAGGAACTTCAACATGTGTATCAATGTCTAAAAGAACCTTCTTAAGTCTTTTCGTACATGAGAACTAGACTACCCCTTGCTTACATATTAAGTTATTTTGGTTGGCTGAATTTCCAGGAATAACTTAAAATGTAAATAACAGAAAATAATATAATTATTATGTGTTTAGTTATAAACCAGTTGCTATGTCCAAATCCAAATTAGAAGTAGGATATATGAATCATTGCAGTTAATATATAAACAAACATAAACTACGCAACTGATCCAATTAGAAATATTAGACACATACACGTCTGTGTAAACTAATGCCGACACTGGGAACAGACCCCATCCAGGATATTTCCTAGACCAGTTTTAGGAAAGGCCGAGACATCTTCTCCCAAAATGCCAAAAGCCGCGTCAGGTATTCAGTCTGTCTATATTTAAACTGTTCGTTGGGTAATAGCACTCAACCAACGTAGAGGTGTTAGATAACTATCCTAAATGATGAGGATGTGTGTGTGTGAATTATCAAGTGTTCAGTGTCATCATCAGGCAAACATTTGTGGCTTTTAACTTTCACGGATGGAAGCATTTTCTTCTCTGTACTGATGCCAAATATTATTTGAATCAGAACTCTTTGATTCCTGGGGCCCCAAAGGACAGTGTCTGATGAACCCATGCGCTTTTATAACAGAGAGAAAATTTTTCTTTTTACATGTATATCACCTATAACTACCAGAAGTTAGGGATAGAGGTGACAAGCCATGAATGCCCACCAGCTACTATTCAGATACCAATGAGCCCTTTGGGATGTATCCCAACACTCTCATGAGATAGCCATTATTTCTTACCTTTAAACCTTGAGCTCAGGAAAATTGCTTCAATTCTGTTAAGTAAGAATGACTTTACTTGGGAATATTGGCCATTCTCCCCATTTAGAAGCATATCAAGAAGATAATAGTGGCCTATCATAAAGTTCAAGCTTTGAAAAACTGACCTTTTCGCCACTTTGCAAATCAGTATTGACTTTGATGTAGAAAAGGTTTCTAGTTCTTCCTTCTGTGAATGAGAAGTGGTGTGGTCAGGATCACAGGGCGAGTTTTGTCCCTGATGCCTCTGCCAGAGAGTTAGGCAGAAGCCAGAACAACGCACAGGGCCCCTATAATTTGAATTGCTCTTTGGTTAACAGCACACTTGTATAACATCTGCTTGTTGCAAGGTACCCGATTGTACCATATTATCACATAATTAACTAACTAACAGTCTAGTGATTGTAAAGAGGTTCTGACTTTACATCCAGTCAACAATTTAGGTACTGATAGAATCTATATTATTAGCTTTATTTTATTATTCACTTATTGTCTAAGTGCGATATTCCATTCTCTAATACTCCATCATTATGTAATCTGATACTTGATATAATACTTAGAGAATAAGTGACCAATAGCATAAAATTAGTCCGCTATAACTAAATATCACAAAATTTACAAACAGTGTTGTGATAGAATAAAGCAGACCTCAGAAAACATGATTTTCCCACACACTCTAGTTATGTGAACTTGAATAGTCCTATTACCTCTCAGACTTCCTTTCCCTAATGTTTTAAATAAAGGAATTGAAACAAATGATCACCATTTTTTCCCCAGCTCTATGTTCTATGTATTTGTTGAATGATGATTAAAAACATAACTATGTAAGTACTTTAATTGGAAGGATATGCTTTCATTTTTCTTGACTGTTTCAAATTTTAATAAGTGTAGTTTAGGTAGAGTACTAATATTTTCTGCAGATGCATTAAACCTTTGACTAAAACTTCTGTTTTTTGATGGGTAGGTACAAAACAATTAAGAATTTAAAAAGTATTTCAGCCTTATTCACATGTCAAATATCCAGCAATAAAACGAACACTTGCTTTTTTTAGAGAAGTATGCATGGGCTTTTGTTAGTTCCAGGATGATAACAAGGTGTTAGAATCATACAATATAGAACCACAGATTTATGTTTGGTAGACTGCCAGAAACTACAGGGCCAAAGGAACATGTTGATTTATGTGTATTCTCAAGATTTTGTTATCCAGTCTCAGACTGTTTGACCATTTTGGGGATTCATGTTCTATTTCTAATTCTTAACTTCAGACTGATTCTCTGAATAAAAATATGATTGACTAGTAGGTTAAGAATATAGATCAGAAAAACTTAGTTTGAATGACCAAAACTAAGAAAAAAATGAATTTTAATATGTTATGCATTATTTGAACCACTTAAAAAAACACTTATCAAGTATGAAAATGTGTCTGGAATTTATTTTAAATTATTAAACTATTAATTTTTATATTTTACAATCATAGCTTCTTTATTGTTATACAATCCCTACATCTTTGAAGTAGGTCACTTCTATCAATATTTCACACATGAAATGGCAAGTTGATATTACTGATGGTGACAATAAATTGATTTGATTTATCCGGATATTTTCTATTGAGCAAAGTTTACAATGTTACCAATAATGTTATTTGGCAGTTAAATGCTTTAGGTTATCTTCTTATAAACACATACCTTATACACATTCTGCCTTTTCAAGTTGTCAAAATTGATATTTAAAATTATAAACTATTGATCATTATAATGTATCAACAATAAGGCAACATATAACATTAATACCATGCTAAGTGTTTATAATTTCCAGAGATTCAAATACCTAATAGACCTAAATTGGGTCAAAAGAAGGAAAAAAGGAGACATTCTGGACTCTACATAGAAAACATTCAAAACTGATTTGATATCAAATTTAAGGAGAAAGTATGCCAATAAGAAAATACACTTTTTCAGAACTACATTCGGCATTTGTTACTTAATAACATTTGTCATTTCCAATTTTTCGTATGTAGCAAATTAATTTAAAATCATTTTGCTCTTCCAACTGCCTTTGTGTATTGTGTTTCTTTTTCATATTCTTTTGGATAACATTTGAGAAAAAATAAGACTACAACAGTCAATGGTTACCATCAGGATAGAAGACAGTTGTAAGACCAAGGAACAGGTGGAGTATTTGTGATGGGAATATTCACTTTTGTGCCACCATTTTGTAGCTACTCAAAAAAAATTTTTTTTTAGCAAATGGTGGATATTGTTTCTTTACAAAAAACGGTTCTGTACTGGATCCATCTGCGAAGTATAAACATGTCATCAGCACTCATTTTCCATCTCCAAAAAACATTCCCTATGTCCATATTTGATTTTCAAGTGCATCTGTGCACTGATGGAAACCCTCCCAACATGCTGCCACACAATTGCAAAACCCACACATTTCTGTCTTTGAATCAAGCTTTCACCAGAGCCTTGCCTCCCCTGGGTATAAGCCTGTTTCGAAGTTGTAAAGGTCCTCTGTGTGACCCCAATAAAAGGAACTTCAATGTCCACAGTAAAGTTAAGTTATTCCTCTCAGGGAGCTGATTTTGTCCATGAAGTTTGTTTCTACTTCGCTTCAAAAAAATTTTTTTGAGTGTGTTTTAGAATTTCTATCTTTGTGTCCTCACTATACTTCCCCAATTATTAATGCTCGTACTCTTGAGTTTCTTAATGACTAAAGTCACATGTCAGAAATAAAGTGAAAATCTTGATATTAATTTAGTTACTCAGAAAGTTTAAGTAGAAAAAGCAGGGAGTTCATCTCAGCAACTTGAAAGGCAAACATCCCAAATTCTATGAGTTCCTAATGTTATTGATAGTCACATAATCTAAGACCAAACATCATCGAAAAATTCAGTCTCTTCATAAACACAATCAGAAGTGGACTCCTTGGTAAAGAAAGAAATTTTACTTTATTTCATTATTTTCCCTACATGAAACCAGAGTTACCTTCGCTATAGAGCAATGGAGTAAGCCTTGCCTGTCATTTTCAATCAGGTTGTTTTAGGTAATTTTTGTTATGCCCCTCATTACTGACTTGTTTATCAATAGGTGCAGCAAGTGTCACTAGCTTTTCTCATCAAACCAGGTCCGACAAAGCAGCACAGTGCATGGGAAAGAGGCAGCTAGGTGAAACTAATGCCATAGATGTTTGATTCATTAGGAGCTTATTGTTAACAGGGATGTCTGATTGTAAAGGCTCAGTCAAGCAAAAGAGTGCAGAGTAATCAGTTGGATTTATAGTTTGCAGGGCTCAGAAAAAAAAAAAAATCAACATAAACCTTTGGATATAGCAGAAACAGAAAAATCCCCTTTGGGCAGCCCTAACCTGGAACCGGCCAAATAAGGTCATGCTACATGGAGGTTTCCTGTTAGGTGATGGGAGATAGAGGCGGATTAGAGCCATATGGCAGGGCCTATCATACCTTCTGACTTAAGATAACAAAGCCAAGCTTTGTGCTTAGCTGTTTTTGACTGACATCATCAATTTTATTTTATGTTGGTCACCTCCGGTAACAGGAAAAAATGGCCTAGGGTTGATAATACATGGTTGTTTTTTTTTTTTTTCCCTTTTAGTATTAAGATGCCTACGAGCGAGCTTTGTGCTGTTAAAAATTTCAAAGAATTAGTAGCATGCTCTTCTATCACCCATCCTCCAGCAACTGTCAGCCCCACTCCCCCTTTTTTTCAGTTTGTACCTTGCAAATGAGAGGCAGCCTTATTCAGAACCAGATGTAAGGCTCCTAGAGAATGAGCATAAGCTGGTGTACTTTAAGCCTAATGGGAAGTTTTATATGCAAGGGCCTTGAACTGATTAGTATAATTCCCTCTTTAATACAGCTGTCCCTCCAGATTAAGGTAAACCAAATGTTGCAATCAGAGATTAGTGTACCTTGCCAGTTATTAACATCCCCGGTGCTCAGCAAGCACGTCAGACGCTAATGCTGTGTATTTATTTGCCACTTCCCCACTGTAACTTGAACTTCTGCACCTGTCAAAGCATTCCAGTGAAGAGAGAGGCATTACTGGAAAGCAAAAGTTTTATACCTGTACACCTGTTTTGTTTTGTCACAGCTTAGATTTTCTTTTGGCGTGCCAGAACTGCCAGGTGCTTTAATCTGCTACTTCTCTGGTTTGGTAAAGAGAGACTTTGTATGCTAAATTGCATTTGTTACTTTCATATGCTTTCTTTTATGCAATTGGAGAGCTGCTCACCTAAACTGGTGGCCTGTATGCATGCATGCCTGTGTGTGTGTGTATGTGTTTTCTTTTAGAATAGAGGTAAAAAGTGGGTGAGGTTGCTTTCCCAGACAATACACTATGTCTTCTGTGTTTTTCAGCTTCGGTAGTGTCTTCAGTCACAAGGTAGGTCTCACAGCTGTAATATATTTGGCAGGATATCCTGCCTTCTTGCAACCCAGATGTCAAGAAAGACAAAGTCCTGGCTATCTCAGAAAGATCTGGCTATGTTTCTTTCCCTCCTCAGCCCCCACCGGGGCATACTTGGACTCTAGGTCTGAACCTACTCAGTAAACACACAGGAGAAGCCTGGGACAGTGCTTGGGTTGGGCTTCTGGTAACATTCGGTCCAGTCTCAGGGCTCCCCGACCCTTTTTCATCAGTGTGACATATGGGCCCTGGAAGGAAGGGAAAATAATGGAAAGTTTGAGGAAGAGACCTCATGTTTGTTGAATAAAGTGCCTTTGTGATTTTTATCAGCATCTTTTATTACTCAGAGGTTTAGAATCAAAAAGTGCTTTCTGTGAAAAAGGCATAGTTTGCTAAGTAACCACTAGGGTCATCTCAGGGTCTGATTTTTTTTTTTCGCATTTGGTTTTTTTTTCATATTTGGGTTTAAAGCATGCTGCTCTGCTGTTACAGAGCAATCACCTGATGCCAGCAGCTGAGGGGCAACACCAGCCCCCACCCCCAGCCCCGGCCCCCCGCTAAGTTTTGTCACGGACAGGAAGGAGCCATAGTGTTCTAGCTAACCCGTGACTGTGGAAGCAGTGTGGGGTTCAAATTGTTATCAGTGCTCAGAGAACATTTCTTTTGCTTGTCCGTTTTCCCAACTCCAACTCGGCGCTCGTACATTGATTGCCTGGTACAGAGTTTCTCCATATTATGGTTTAATAGCAGATTTTTTAAAAATACAAAAATATGTTCATATCTTAGGAATTATGTCTTGCAGCCTACTAAATATGCTAATGCAGCACTAAGCAGGGATAAAGTTCTTGCCATACCCCCCAACAGTTGCGTGGAACCCGCTGCCAAGTGATTGTTAATTGTGAAGCACAAGCAGGCTTTGCAATCCATCTTAATTGTCATACTTACTTCAGGTTTCGTGATAAGGCTTGATGTTCTGTTTAAAGTGACAATGTTGACAAGGGGAAGGGTGTGGGCCTGTGCCTGTGGTTCTGAAGGGGTTGCATGCTCTGACCTGCCGAAGGTTGATATGGACGGTCTGCGAGGGGATTTTAGTTGTCATGGGGTCCCCAGGCGGTTGAATGGAGAGACTGTCTGTCTTGCTTTTTCCTGTTAGGATCCTGACACGTGGAGCATTGATGAACTCAGCACAACGTTGAATGGGAGCTTTTTGGCAGCTGAGACACTGGGGCTAAGCTGCAGGTCAGAGATAACACCAGTGCGGATCCCCTTCTGCACACGGTGACTAGCGCGCTTTCTTCCCTCCTGAGTGCAGGAAATGGCTCATGTTAAATACGTTCACTTTTCAGTTTTCCTTTCTTCTAAAATGGAGCTTGACAGATTGGACTTTTCAGCTGCCCCCTTTTTCACCACCTCTGCTTTCTACCTCAGAAATACTCTTCAGGAAGCAGGAGTTAATCTTGGTGAGGAAACGATAAGGTGATGCTTGATTTTCAGGGGAAAGCAGAAGGATATGGCTGCCCTGTTGCTGCACATAAACTTGTAACTCCCACCTTTGAGGCTTTGCCCTCACATGTCTTCAGGACGGAGCAGAAGAGCCTGCTTCCTAGACGAGTGTAAGAGAGCAGCACGTAGTGTGATGTGGCATTAGGGCATAGGAAGGACACATAAAGGCAGCAATGCTGAGTTTTAAAGTGCTTACGGGGCCTGCGGCACAGAGGGTGCATCGCTGCTTACGCCAAAACGCTTGTGCCTTGTTTGACACGTAGCCGTGTGGTGCAGGTTTCAGAGATGTGGAAAACAAGGAGAAACTGGCAGCAAGAGTTACCTCAATAATCCTTTGCCAACAGACCATGTTCACAAAAGCAATGCAGAAGGAATTCCATCTAGTTTCAGTATCTGGCCTAAACTTGGGCCGTCAAAGCTCTGTTTAAAGAAAATGCATTTGAAATCGATTCTCGTGTGGTATCGATTAGTGACTTTGAAACTAATAAATTGAAACCACCTCCAAGCCAAGTTGAATTCTGACTTGGAGTACATGAGTATGGCTTCAGTGAGGTCTGAATGTTTTCTTTTCTCTATTTGAGTACTTGATGTACTTTGAAGTGAAAGGGGTGTGCATAAGTGTTGTAAGGGTATGTGTGAGTATTAGGGTGTGTGTGTGAGTGTGTGTGAATGCACATGTAGCTAGAAGGGATGGGATAAGGAAAAGGAGATGGAGTTGGAAGGACAGTGGGAATAGGGTAAGTGTTCTGGTCAAGGTTCAGTACTCAAGAGAAAATAAAAGGGTTATGGGTGGAAGTGAGAGTAACAACATAGTCCTACGGCTAACACTTTGGAGTAAGCAGGGTGATGCTACCCTTTGATCTCTGTCACCTCTTACCAATTCTGTGCAGCCTTTCTGTCCTCCTAGAGCAAAGCCGAGAGAGAGAAAGAGAGAGAAAGAGAGAGAGAGAATATAAGCAAGCGAGATATATAAGAGCCAAGTATGGTGAGTTAATAACCTTGAGAAGAAGATTCAGGTTGAGAACTCCATCAGGATTTGCTCTAATGCAAGGAAATGGCACCAGACCTTCCATAATAAAACAATTTTCCAGTCCTCTCCATCCAGTGGTCCCACATGGGCTGCATCTTCTCTGAATGATTGACATTAGACTTATTCCTGGACTTATTCTAGATACCTCTCTGGCTACTACTGGTAGGGGACTTATGGGAACCTTTGATTTTCCCTAAGTTTAACTTCAGAGAGAGGAGCCAGAGCTGGACAACCTCAGGACCCCAGGGAAATAGCGCGTGTAAGTGTTCAGTACAATCGTCAACACGTAGTAGATGCTGGTAACTCCTCACTATTCCTCTTTGAACAGTGACACCAGTTGAACGTTTCGTGGAACACTCCTTTGGCTGTATTTGTCAGTTGTAGCTCTGTCTGAGGAAACTGGAAAGCTTGGAAGTGACTCCTACCCTATATAAAAGGGTTACGGTTACTTGTGTTTACTGTCTGCTTGGACTTTAGGTCCAGACACAGCATTGAAGTTTGAGTCGACCCGACTATTCTAATCCTAGAATATGTGGTCGATTGTCATTGTCATGGGGTCAAGGGGAGACAGCTACTTACACAATGCAATTTTAAGAGCCTGGAAGACCCCATATGTTCTCCAGGTATCTCCCCTGATTATTAATGGCAACTGTTAACATTCCTGATATTTCATTTAGTAAAGCAATTCCTCTGAGTAAAAACATGTTTTCTGGAATTTCCCCTTCACAATGCAATTAGGATACTTGAGAGATGCCACCTTTCATTATGTGGATAATATTGATTTCTTATTTACTCTCCCCGTGACAAGTGGAAAGAGAAAAACTGGATACAAACGCCTGTTGAATGGAAGTTTATTAAGGATAATACCATTCCTCAACCACAGAATGGATCAAGAGGTCACTAGGTTTTGGTTTGTATTCTCCCAAATAATTTTGAATCAAGATATATAGGTATCAGAAAAGTTTTAGTCAGCTTTGTGGAACAGACACAGTTTAATTTTGGGTCTATTTTTTGTTTTTTGGACAAGACTTTAATTCCAGGTCACCCTTCTCCAGCCCGAGAGAAACCGCTTGTGCCAATATTATCTCGCACTACTCAGAATCTTGCACCCTGAAGATGGGAGGTTAGGGATTCTCAGAAATTTTTCTACTGTAGAAGATATTTTAACATATTGGACACTTACAGAGTATACCTTGATCATGGCACAATGGGTATTCTATTTCGACCTTTATTTTAAACATTTCTCCGTTAAATAAACATACCTTTTCCTGAGATTCTTCAATGTCCCTTAGGAAAGGCACATCCTTTTCCCTTGTTCATGTTCTTCACGTCCCATTTCTGTGTGCGAGTTGCTGCCTTGAACAATACCCTGATTATCTAGGTGCTTTTTTTCCCCACATAGTTTGTACACCCTTGTCTTTTCTCTAAGGGCTTTGCTCCCTTTAATTATGTGTATGTGCATATGTGAATATGTTGTGAAAGTGTGTGTTTATAAGCATACACACCTATGTGTGCATATGTGTGTGTGTGTGTGTGTGTGCATGAAATTAGCCCATACCATGTGTATTGCAAGAGGTTTAGGTTAATGGTTGTTTTAAACACTGAAGACTGTTAAGTCACTAATGAACCTTCTCTGCTTTGCATAATCTTAGTACTTTGTTTTCATCATGTATCACGATTTTTATCATTGACATTTCTTGCTTTAAAAAGTGTGTGTATTTATTTTTTTTTATTTTACTGCACTAGTTTTACATACTTGCTGTAGAATATTTGGAAATACAGAAAATTATGGGTGGGAATAAACAGCCATAATTTCACCATCTACAGTTAACCATTGTTACACCTTGGTTGTATTTTTCTACCTTTTAACTTAGTGTTTTAGGTATTGAGAATGCATGGGTCACTCTATAATTTTTAAACTGGTTTCCTTCTTTCCTTTTCAGGCTCAACTCTGCAACTTATCCTTATTCCTTTTATGTTGATGGGTCCCAAGTGGGACCAATATAGCACTCTAGTATCTAAAGCTAGATCTGACTTGTATTCTGGGAAGCTTAGCTCACAGCCTCTACATTATATATTTTGAACTTCTTAATAAGCATTTTCCTGCTCTGAATCGGTGATTTATTTTGTGATCTTTGTTAATGCTACCTTTCAAGCTTGAAACAAAAGAAATTATCTAAAAATAACTAAAGACTTATCCCAGACTTTAAAGTACCATGAGGCAATATGTTGACACCTTTGATCCTTAGGTAAAAAGTTACAGTTCTTTTGTTGCCTTTTTGCAAAAGGAGGAAGTGGGAGCAAATTACACAGTTAATGCTATTTTATGCATGAAGGAACCTGCTTTTGAGAGATAGTAAACAAATTGCAACATTTTTTTTTGTTGTTGTTGTTAAGTAGCTAATCCATTTAAAATTTACTTATTGAACTAATTCCTACTATGTTGTAGGCACTATTTGAGGGATGGGGATCCAGGAGTAAAAAAAACAACCAACCAAAATCCACTCTTGTAGGGGCTTACTACTTCAATACAAAGTAGTTAAATGTTTTTACTTTCTACTTAAATTCCCACTTAAAAAAGTAATTACTCTTCACTTTCCAAATTCTGAGTCTGTTTTGAAGCATGTAGAGTAAGAACTCTATTATTACAATATAACTATATCAAATAATCTCTTTCCTTCCAGAGACATCTCATTCATGGAACTTGGAGAATTCTATGTTCCAGTGGGCAAAAGGGCAAACAAATACAGTGGCAAAGGCCAACTTCGATGAGTTAAAATAAATGTCTTTGATTTTAACATACGTTGTTTTGTTGAGGAAGGACATTAAGAAAAACACAAAGTAAAACAGGAGAGGTAAGAGTGGAAATGTTCTTACTACTATTTTGAGGAGTAAATATAGGATGCAAAATTAGTAGAGGTACTTTACTTTCATATAGAGCTGACAGTTTTGTATTTGAGATTGTGAATATAGCCAGTTAACTTTAAAAGTAATGGAAAAATAACTAGCAGTAGCCAAGCAGAGAAATAATGTGAGGCAGAAAACATAAGCCAAAACTTTGTTTAATTCGAATAAGTGTGTAATCCATGGAGTCTCTACTAGATGTGAGGTCACTGAAGAGATAAAGAAGTATGCAGAAATTAAGAAACGAAGCAGAAAATGGTTATCTTGGTGGTTTTATTACCCACTTGTTTCAGTTTGAATGTATTTTCAGTAGTTTGTCAATCAGACACACAGAACTGGACAAGTTTTTTTATCAGAATCCAGGCTATGCCATAGGCAGTTAGAGTGTGACATGGAAATATTGAAAGTTTAAATGGATGCTACATGAGAAATTATCTTGAATTCTTGAGTTTATGTGTAAGAATGGAGTCTTTGTTACTTGTTTTAGAGGTTGATGAAAAAAGTATGTGTGATACTTTCTACCAGGAAAAGAAGAGTGTGTATTGG
Source organism: Mormoops blainvillei (assembly GCA_004026545.1). Classification (NCBI taxonomy): domain Eukaryota; kingdom Metazoa; phylum Chordata; class Mammalia; order Chiroptera; family Mormoopidae; genus Mormoops; species Mormoops blainvillei. The sequence continues at coordinate 62,017 of PVJD01004262.1, forward strand.
AGACAAGAACTTGTGCAGTTAAATAACTCAATCTGTGGAACAGAATATAGCTGCTGAATAGTGAGTGAAGGTGCAGACTGTCAGCTAGAAGCATGGACCAAATTATTCACAAATGCTGGAAAAGTCTGAAGAAGAAAGAAAAGATAGCAGGAAAGAAATAAAGGACAGAGAGGTGAAAAAAAGCAAATGAGCAAGGGAAGACTACAAGGGATTATATTAAGACAAAATTATTCTGGAGTTTTGATACTAGCTTATCACTAGGGAAATATAATATTCTTAAGCTGGGGTTATAATTTTTAACTATAAATATTTGGATATGGGATAATCTAGGAACAGAGAATATAATAAAATTATGTTTACTAGGAACTATAGGAAATCCTTCCTAGCCTAAGTGGTACTTTCTGGAAAAAGATGTAGCGACTCTAACTTTATCTTTTAACTCAATTTTTGTTCTTATTTTGGTCTATTATACTTAGTTTTTAAAAAGATAAACTAAAATGAATGCTTCATTTTATTTCAAATTCATACTCTCTCCCTTTATTTCTCCACCAGGTATTGTCCTTATCATGTCTCAAAATAAGTCATGATCTACCTGCTGATTGAAATTTTTCTTTCTTTTGTGAGATTAGATATAATATTATTTATAAACCTATAGAGACATGTATGTTTTTTATTACTTATTATTATGAGCATAGTCTTTCTTAACATATAAGAAAGTAGAGACAGTGTCTTCACACATAGAAAATGTGTACAAACATACGGCATAGTGTGCTACACCCATGCTTTGTCCAATAAATGTTAATTGATGTTGATGAGAGAGCACATACCACTAACAAGAACCTCCTGTCTAACTCCAGGTCTTCAGGGGCCTGAAGATTTTTGGCAGCTTGAGTGATGTCCTGGTGTGGTAAGTCTTTTTGTGTAGGAAAAATAAAGAGATGGTTTTCCTTTTAAAAAGCAGAATCACTGGTGAATTGAGTAAGATACATGTATTACATGCATTGATTGTTCAAGAGTTTCTTAATTCAGAAAAGTAAAAAAACCCCAAAACTTTAAAATATGAATTGTGTACTATATATACCCCATATATATAATGTGCGAATATACATGTACATACATACACAGTATACATGCATACCAGGTAATATGAAATTTTAAATAAGATATAAAAAGATATCATTTCTACATTAAGATGAATCAATCTATTGGAGCAAAAGAAATGAAAATCCTTAAAATTATTTTTTGTTCAGCATTCATTCATCAATAAATATTTATAAAACATCTACTGACTACAAAGATGAAGAAGACATCGTTACATCCTCAGAGAGCTTTTAACCTGATGGGTTACAGACAACCACAATACAAAGCGTGTGACTGTTTCTACAAGAGAGCCAAGCAGCACCGAAATGAAAATAACAAAAATATCTGACATTGAAGAATCCTTATGAGGTGTCAGGTGCTATATGATATATTTTAAGTGTGTTGACACAATCCTCACAACAATTTTACGAATTATAGTTACTCTTCCTTCCTTGCCCTCCTGCCGCCACCGCCCCCCTCCCCCCCGCCATCTGCCCCAGTTTTCCAGATGAAGTAGCAGACAACTATACATCTTAACAAGTTACCCAGAGGCACATAGCTACCACATGGCAGAGGCCGGCCTGCGAACTGAGGGTTTGACCCCAGAGCTAGAGATGTCAACCATTATACTCCACTGCCTCCTAGGGGATGGGGAGGGAGAAATCACCTCTGATTGGGGAGGGGTCAAAAATGGTTTCTTCAAAAGGGACCCTTGAGCCAGATCTTACAGGATAGTATTACTATGGCAGGTAGAGCTATGGGGAGGGAATGCTAGTTAAAGAAGAACTGTGGAGGGGGCAGAGCTCGGGCTTGGTTGACACTAGAACCTGCCGGCGTGTCGGGGATGTGCAAAGGACACAGCTGGGAGCCAAAGAAGAGAGGAGGGACAAGGAACTTGGGCTAAATCCAGAAGAAGCTAAATATAAAGTAGAGTAAAGGAATCATAATAAAAATGGAAGGAATGGATGTTAAAAAGGGGTACATCTTTACGAGGAAAGTTTCAATCAGCAAAACCTTCTTGGAGGAAATGGGTTTTAAACTAGAGTTTGAAGTTGTTGGGAACGGAGTAGAAAGAGCATGTCGGCAACCTAGAATACTGGAACACTGTGATTTTAACAGGAGATAGGACATAAGAAAAATGAGGAAAACTGTTAAAAGTCCGTAGGTCATGCATTCAAGAACTGCCGAGGGACCACGTTAAGTAAATGAATTCCCATCTCTCACACATAGAGGAAGGGGCATAGCAGTGGCCCTGGTCATCTCCATCTCAGTTAACAGCTTCTTTGCTGCTCAAGTAAAAATCATGACAGTTATTTTGATCCCCTTCCACTTACTCACAAATATAGTCTGAATCTGTCTTGCTTCAGTTTTTTACTGGATTCCCTAGAGAGCTGACACCCACCCTGCCATTTGAAGGCCTCAATCAGATCAAGTCTCTTCCTTATTTAATATCCTCCAATAGCTGCCCTTGCTTTTGGAACAACTTCCCATCTCTGAGTCCCTCAAACTTCCAGCCTTACTTTATCTTGCTTTTCATTATCCTTCAGCCTTCCTACCTCTTTTCTATTCCTTAGATTCAACAGCTCATTCTCATCGTAGGGCATTTTTCCTTTTTTTTGGGGGGGGAGGGTGCGGGGGGTTTCTATCTTCTAACAGATAATTAGCTCAGATATCCTAGCCTTTCCCTGGACAAGCAAACTGAAATGTTACATCCATGATTTGTTAAGAAACAGGTCACGGTCTTTTTATTTAGAATATTGCATTCAAATTAGCCTTTATCTCTCCACCTAAGTATACTTTCTTCAGAGTTCTTGTAATTTCCTGAAATTATCTAAAACAATATCTGTCCATGCCTGTCTCTCCCCAGGAGAATTTTGGCTCTAGAGCAAAGGACTTGCTTTGTAGTATCCAGTGCTGCAAACTCAGTGCCCAACAAAGTGCTTTGAAGGTAATAGGTGTTCAATAAATAGCTGTTAAATGGATGAAGAATAAATAAAAAGAATGGGAGTGAGGATGACTTGAGTAATGGGCAGAAGCTTCTGTTTTATCCAATAAATGAGCTAGATTGTGGAATAAATCATGTGGATAATTTTTCTCTAACTATATTCTATTTCAACAACCAAGTTGCTTTCTTCTTTGCCTACCAGTTTATTCATGGCAGGTAGGTGGACTAGAAGGCTTTTGTGTTACAGCAAAACAAGCCTGAGGTTTAAAAGGAAAAAAAATAGTGTTAGTTAATCCACAGGGCAGGTGAGAACTCAGGCAGAATGCTCTTTGGAATCCAGACAATTCAGTGACAGTGACACTCTGGTACAAGTATTGGGACGTCAGGAGAGATGAGTTTGTGACATGTGCAATCAGTCTTGATGTGTTTGATTTTAACCAGTATTTCATGGTGACATTTAAATTTAAATGGGAAATGACCTCCGTGTTTCCAGTTCCTTTCCTGGCCAGTGTAGGATTATACATTCAACAAATGTGGGCATGTTTTGTCCAATAAAGTTCTCTAGTATCTTAACAGATGGAGTTTATGAGTTTATTTTCTAGGAGAAATAGTGATTTCAAGGCAAGGAAGAGGTATAGGAGCCATTTATTTTTACTTTTTAAAAGGAATGCCTTCCTGGCAAGGAAGCGAGTAAATAAGCAAGCCGACTCAATAGCTTTCTTGGAAGGAGTCAGCCGCGGCAGGTATGGGAGAACGCCTTTGCCCAGCCTGAGCTTCCCCGTGCTTTCTCACATGTGTGTTGGCACGGTTGGTGGAGTTTATTATTAGCAGTGTGTCCTACAAGCCATTGATTCACGGAATATGGCCCTGGGAGAGAAATCTTCATGTGAAAATAAAATTGTCATTGTTTTTCACTGGCTTAAGGGGCATTTCACATAATGGAAGAACAACCCTTAATAGAAAAGACCTCAATTCAGAAAAAGAAAAAAGAAAGAAAAGGTGAGGTGAGACAGTGAGATGTTCTCCATGGAATCAGATTGGAGCTGAAAAATGAAGATTTTGTTTTGTGCAATGCTAGTTGCCTTGCCAGTCTCAAGCTGGCACTGTGGGCCTGCTGTAGCTGCTGGGCCTGAGCTGGGGAAAGGAGACAGTTCGCTTCGGTTTTACTGCTCAGCCTCACCATGCATCTCAATATGTTTTTGATTTTGTATTTTAAAAGTAAGGTGAATGATCTCGAAAGAAAACCATTGTAGGCAATTTTATTCTTTGCTTTTTCTAATGGACAATTAAAAGGCAATCCTGGTCCTATTCCAGAGATTTTCTCATTTCTTAGAACAACTGTAATTTAGGCACATATAATAGTGCAATGGTATTATTAGATATTATCGTGTTTATTTTTTTCATGAAAATGTGTGACACACCTAATTTGTATTCTTTTTGAGGAAATGTCCTGGAATGGGTTTTGTCCTAGTTCCTTTTTGTGCCTGTCATAAGGTGTGTGTTAGAATTTAAGTTCCTAAGAATAAGAATAGCATTCCTTTTCTTTTTTTTTTTTCTGGGAAAGCATAATGATTTTGAGCTTTGAGGAGTTTCAATGGGCTATTGTTACAATGCTCCAGCCCACCAAGTCCCACTGTGACACACTTCCTACCTCCGATGGCAGATATTTACATTTTAAATTAAATAAAACTATAATTAATTTTCTTCAGAAAAATTTTTGGAATTTTGTTTTTTCAGGACCTATGAGGTCTTTGGCGATCCCGCAGGCTATCACAAAACCCAGGCCGGGGATCACCGTTTTAGTGATAAACACTTTGTAAGCCTTTGAAAAATATAAAAACCAGGATAGATTGCCTAATTTCTGGTGGGCGGATTCACGTTAGTATAGTATAATGTGTTCACAGATGCTCCGAAAGGAGGCTGTGGATTCAGGAAGATGGCTTCTGCAGAAGGCTTTTATCCAAATGAATTCAAGGAGTAGTAGGAGCAGTTGTGTGTTGGGGCAGAAGGAATAAGGTGGCTCAATTACAGGACAGCGAAATCTCCAGGAAATAAATAGTCTCACATCAACCCAGTACTAACAATAAAGTTCTCATTATTGAAATCAATAATCCTATGATAAATGCATAATAACTTCAAAGAGGATTTTTATTAAGTATTTTTGTATGATTAAATATGCACTAAACATAGAAACCTGCATTTCTTTACTTTAAGAATGACCAAGTTCTCTTCTGTGTCTCTAAAGAGAATCTTAAATGAGAAGGATCAAAAGAGTAATTTGAAATAAATTCACCTGCTGAATTTGTGCCTGAACTGGCTATATTTACCTAATTCGTTTTTGGCTCTTGCTTAGCTCTAGCCATGGTGACACACTGAGAAATTAATGCCAAGGTCTCCCGGGCGCTGGAAGGTTTGTGCAAAGGCAGCGGTGAATAAGCGAGGGGGGTGCATGCCCGAGGGTTTGGTCTCACTCAGTAGTGGGTCTTCGGAGCTGGTCTTAGGCAGTGCTTGAATAAGCACTGTGCAGTCTGGCTCGTTGGTACTGTTAGCCTGTTGCTACTTCATGGATCCAGGAAAACAATCTGGTCCCTCTCCACTTTCGGAGTTGAGTCCAACACACTAGTAAGCTTGGACTGAGAGAGTTCAGAATCCATCTATCTGATACTAAAACCTAGACTGGCTCCATGGCTCTCAGAGATAGGTTAAGAACATCGTGGTAGTGTTCAGAGATACACAGTTCATGGAGCTACAGCTGTATATGCAGTTTGCAAAGAAATGGAAGTAAACAGGTAGGCTGAGAGAGGATATGCTACCCTGAAAACACTTCTGTTTTGTCTTTTGGCTGAGATGTCTGGTTTGGGCTTCCTGAGTTTTTCGCCTGGTGTTCTGCAGGAAAATCTGCATTCCAAAAGATAGGCTGAGCTGCCATCCTGCTTCTGAAACATCTAGAAGGTGTTCAGATATCATAGAGGTTTCCCCAGCCTGTTTTCGTGAGATAATCACCCATCGCCTGGTTAATAATACAGGTCACATCAGGTTAACGCTTTCGTAGTCTTGCATACATTCCCCCTGTAACTTTTACTGAGGAACATGGGCCCCTATTTCCTTTAAAAGAGGCTATCAATAAAGCTGAGAGAGGGAGAGATAGAGAGAGAACGAGAGGGGGCCAGAGAGAGGGGGTGGGGGAGAGAGAGAGAATCTAACGTCATTTAGAAAGGGATCCCTTTCCTGTTGCACCTTTCCTTATCTTTATCATCTGGACCTACACGTACAAATACAAGTGAAGAACCCCTTCAGACCCACAACAGTGCTGTGCTCCCGAAGGTCCTAGCCTCTGCACACTTTTCACTCATTTGTTTTTTTTTTTTCTGACTGCAGTTAAATTTTCATTCATCTACTTTACCTCTTAACTCTTTCTTATTTTTGTATTTATATCTTATATTTTAGGATTTGGAGTGCAAAATATGTTGCAAACTTGAGGGAGAACAAAACTAGGTAAGCTCAGAATTATTTAGAAGGGGAACAATGGAACTTTCTGCTTTGAGCTACTTAGGCTTTTAGCCTATGGCTCAGTTCATCAGCAGCAGATGCCAATGGTACCAAAATGAATGGTTGGAACCTCACTTGAGCTGGTTTCCTGCCTATTTTTCCAACAGGTTATATGGAGATTTAATGGAGTCACTGCAGAAATTCTGGTGTTTCAGGGAACTGACGAACATATGAGCAACAAAGTGAAAATCCAGCCCCATTCCTGAAAAAACAAAACCTGTGGCCTACAGTCATTTTTGCAATTGGACGGAACATGCTGCCACTTAAAATGTGAGCTTGTTACTCAACCTCCTTGCATCTCTGTTTCCTCATCTGTAGAATGGAGATAAGACTTGCTCCCTTTCTACCTCACCAGGATCTGTGAAGATTAGATAATGGTTGTAAAGTCCTTATACAAAGGTATAAGCATTATCATTGAGAAGGAGATTAGTCAACAAATAAAAAAAGAAAATATTGGAAGGACCTCCCAAAGTGCGTTGCCTAATAATGTTTGAACCAGTATCAGCAGTTTGCAGTCTAATCCATTCTGAGTTTGGTTTAGCTACAAAAAGTTATGTGTGAATGTTTGACCTTTCTGTTTGTTTGTAAGGGTAAAAAATGGTTTGATAGTGAACATTTGTATTAATAAAAGCAAAGTGGGCTTTGAATCTGAAACAGGCTTTATTTGAAAAAGGAGGTGAAGACACAGGTCTCCAGGAACATAGGTGCCACTGAGGAATATTTGCATGTTTTTGATCTGCAAGCGTGCTTCGGTGATTTTCGAAGGACACCTTGGAGTTTAAGTTGTGGCAAAGAGCTGTAGCCATTGCTCTGCAGCCCAGTTTGCCCTTTCCAGCTTTACTATGGCACACAGCGACAACTTCATTTTTAGCATCAAAAAAAAAAAATCCTCTTCACTTAATTCAGACAGTGACCTGCAGGCCTGCCTCATTCTGACTGAAGGAGCCATTCAGAATACTTCCAGACAAAAGCAGGGCTTTTTCCTAGCAACCAGATCAAAGCCAAATCCCCCAGAATAGCTCCCTCCCAGGTTTCCTTTGGTGCATAGGTTCACAAGGATTCTAAGGCTCATGGTATCCAGTTCAAACTACTCTTTCAGACTGAAATGGAAAGGAAAAGTGAGGAATTTTTGCAGACTGAAAACTGGCGAGCATTACAAGAACACTTAATCTTGGGAGAACACGGTGGTCATTTGGAGCATCCCTAACTTTGTTATCGCCTGCATCTGCGTGTACATTCTGTTGGACTCCCACAGAATGAGGCCTCTGTTTCCTTTCTGCCAGTACCTAATATCAGCTATGCCCAGGAGCCGGCTGATGAAGACTTCCTGTTTGTTTTGAGTCACTGCTAGAGTGATAAATATACTTCAGCTTTCTGCTTAGAGAGGAAAGAAACCAGCTGCCCTGAACTAAAGAAAAAAATGCAGAAATTCCACTGAATGGCCCTGTTATCATAGAGTTTCAAGGGCAGCATCAAAATGAAAACTATAAGCCAGGGCAAAGTAAATAATTTCCATATTAAAGCATCTTGCTGCATGCATAGGTCTGAGCTGTTTGTCTTTAATCATTTAGGAGACTGATGCGTTTTCACTCTTCTAAGACTAACTCAGCAATGTTTAGAAATTTTAAAAAATGTAAACTTACACTGCAGAGTAATGGTGAGCTATATAAATAAACAATTACAGTTGTGGTTTTTTGATCTGACCACAAGCTTTTAATGCCATTTTTGCATGAACATATAATGCTTCTGGATAAACAGTAATGTTTACATTGTCAGTGGCATCCACTGTTGTATTGAGTCATTTACATATGTGATTATTTGGATATAGAGTAACCCAAGAACAAAAGAATACTATAAAATTATTTAAAATAAGAACAACAGGAAATCCTTTATAGCTTAAATAGCACTTCTTAAATAAAGCTGTGGTGTCTTTGTGTTTGATCTCATTTTTGTCCTTGTATTTTGAACAGGTTTTGAATTTGATGACTAGAGTGCCCTTTGTGTGGAATTTCTATCTTAACTCTGACCCGGAGAATGGTGAATTTAGGAAGCCTTGTTGATCTGAATGTCTTGATCACCGCTGTCTGGCTCTTGTATTTTTTTTTTTTCCTTTAGCTGAGTGTAGAGTTGACTTCTAGAAGTCATGACTTGGAAATGATGGCAACAAGTTGATTGTGCTGGGAGTTGGTATAAATTACTTATTTCCTCCCAATACCTGTAGTCTCTTAAAACAATTTATAATAGTAAAAGGAGAATAATCTACCAATAATCTCCAGTAGAATTTTTGTTAAATAAAGGAAATGTTTAATAAGCAAGTTCAAAATAAAGTTAGCATTAACACTTTTATGCTGTCAAATTAATGATGCAGAGATGGAGGCAGAATGCTGTGCATTGGCCTTATGACAAGGTATCTGGCCATATTTATAATCTGAGATTTGAAATCCACATGAATTGTTATGTATAAAGAATGTTCCCAAACATGTTGGAGTCAATGATTGGAACACAGTGGATTCCTGGGTGAGAGAATTTGGAGACTGGGTCCTTTTCATTTAAAAGCTCACATTAAAAAAATATTCATGTAGCATGGGCAACTCCTAAAGGACGACGTGCATTTAGGAATGTTCAGCACATTAGTTAAAACAAAGCCAAATATGGTATTTGTTTTACTTTATAAATATGTTGTGATGTGTCTTTTTTATATCCTAACTTTGCTGACATAAGGAAAAGAAAAAAAAATCATTTTTAAACATGATTGAGTATGGAAGGGTCAAACTACTAAATAGTATATTTTTTGTCATAATGTATGACCTTAGAAAAAGTAGAATCAGAGAATGGATGGTATTAGGAGAGAAAAAAAAATAGTGAAGCCAGCACTTTCTGAACAGGAAAAAAGGATATAAAACAAACTTAGGAGATAAATGTATTTGCTCAGATAAGTATGCCAGGGCACAATTTTAGCAGTTATATCATCCTCTGTACTTTAAAAAAGAGGTTTAAATTTGATAGAAATACATCAAATTTGTATTGTTGTATCATTAAATTTGATAGAGATGAGGGTTTAGGTGAGGTTTTTTTGTTTTTGTTTTTGTTTTAAATAAAATCTATCGTTTAAAATAAATTAGAATTCTAATTGGGTGGAACTTTACACTTACCAAATACAAAAGGCGTGAAAAAACCACTCATTACCTATTTCAGTGCTATTGAATGTCAAATATCTAGTGTTGAAGTGAAACTATTATGGTAAAATTCTACACATATCAAGCCACCATTCTTCTCAGCAATAGTGTTTGCTTAGGCTGTTCAAAACTAGCTGTGGTTGTGATGGTACTCTTGTGAACCAGCCCTAAGGAACAAAAAATCTGTAGGAATGCCATCCACTAATAACCAACATCCATTTCTTCATGATCGAATAAGTATATAAGAATTGCAGCTTACATTTGCATGTACACTACAATTTACAAAACGCTTTCACTTGCAACCTCTCCCATGAACCTTAATTGTATCTGGTTCAGGTTCTGAATGGCAATAGTAATTGTTTGTCATCTGTCCTGTACCAGCGGCGATGACTCCAGGGATGCCGTTCCTTTTAAGGGGGCAAAAATATTCCTCATATTGCCTAACAACATTGCAGGAGCATCCTCTTATGACATAGATGCTGCAAACCAGTATTTTCAAGTATAGTTACTAGTAGCAAAGTGGAAGGTAAGTGAGTTCCATAGCAATTAATCCCACATCTCCCTTAACTTTTTATGACCCCGCATTCCTGATCCCAGGAGTTTTAGACAATTCCATTGAAGAAGGAGAAGAATAGGCATGGGGAATAAGGACTATGGGGTATTTAGAATCACTTATTGTCCGAGTAAAAGGTTTTACAAAGAATGCATTTATTAGAAGAAATGGGGGTGGGAAGGGGAGATGTTTTTCACACCTGTTTTCACACTTCTGAGGTGATAAGTCCAGCCCTCACAAAATAAAATGGCAGGTTTCACACTAAACCCACCCAGGCATATTCCTACAGTGTCCTAGTTCATTTATTCTATGAGAATAAAAAGGCAATGCGATCTCTTGCACAAACCGGTGGCTGAGAGAGTTCTCTGCCCCCTTTGCTATGCCCCCATGTCTTCCAGATGTAGACGCCATCTTCTGCATATCGTACAGGGTGGGGCAAAAGTGGGTTTACAATTGTTCATATGGGAAATAATCCGATAATTAATAAATAATAATACAAGAATAAACTCTGTTTCACGTCCTCACAATTGTAGACCTACTTTTGCCAGCTGTATAAGAATCTCCAGGGCAATGTCCTAGGTCTCTAAAGACTTTGGTTCTAGATCTACAGTTTTCTTCTTTGTCCTGTTCTTGATCTTAATACTCAGTGAATTAGACACCCGAGTTCATGATTTTACCAACTGGGCTCACATACAGTTTCTATGTCTTAGATTTTTTTGGCTACCATTTCTACCCTTCCTCATTGACATGTATAGAAGACTTTATTTCTCCACATCTCTCATCTGTGAATATGACTTATCTGATTATAGTTTAGAGTCACCGAATGTTATAACAGGAATAACCTCAGAGATCACATAGGGCAATGTCTAATAATCAACTAACAAAACTCGTGATTTAAGAACCCTCAAACCTGTTCTTCATCATTTTTCTCTAGCTCAGTAAATGTCAACCTCACCTACATGGGTGTCAAAAGGGACTTATCCTTAATTTCTTATTACCTTTACCACTCTATATCTAATCTAGCAGTAAATCTTATTTATTTCCTATCCTGAATATATTCAATATTTTCCCAAGAGCCACCGTTACCTGTTACCTTGATATGGTAAAGAGCTTGAAATTCACCCCTTAGCTTCATGTTCTCTCACATTTCCCTGTGTGATTGTCTACATATTACCTCCTGAAATTTTTTCTTTAATTTACTTCCTTTGTGATTTTCTGGCTCTGCTACGTATTACTAGAATGTAAATAAGTTCCAGAGGAATGGAGACTATGGGTATAAAGTATACTCTGTAGCACATATAATTGTGCCTACAACATTGTAGGCCCATAATGAATATTTGTTGAATCAATTAATTTCCCCCTCCACAGACTGGAAATATGAGTCACAAAGAAGTTAAGTGAATTTCTTAGGTTCTCAAAATTAGTTAGTAAATCTACAACTATAACTTCGGTCTCTTGAATCTCAATCTAGCTCACTTGTTGTTGAACAGTGTTGTAGTTACTATTGTTATTACTGTGTAAGACTGTATTATATTGACTTAAGAAATGTGGTATGCACAGCTCCTGGCTTATATTGTGGGGCTGTCTGGAAAGTGAATGAAACTAATTATAAGATCAGTAACTAAGTGGCTGGCTGATGTCCAAGACAGACCTGTTGTACCAAATTCTACTCTTCAACGACGTTTTAGCACCCCATCCAGGACAGACATTCAGCTTTAAAGACTCCTACAAACTTTAGCTTTCTGATGATCATTCAATACCATTTTATGTGTAACATCACCTTTTATTATAGAACCATTTCTTCCCTCTTCACTACCTTGATTTGTATGCATGGCTTTAGAGTCGGTAGACCTCAGTTTGAACAAGGCTACCTCACTTACTAGCCGTTTGACAATGAGCAGGTTACTTAATTTCTCTAAACCTTGATTTCCTCACCATAAAACAGGGATAAGGAAGGGCAACTGTGCATAATAAATAAGAAAATATAGGTAAAGAACTCCATGATGCAGAGTACGCACTAAATGGTAGCTATAAATATCGTTATGATCATATTTCCCCTAACTGAAAAAAAAAATCGTTAACCTCAGTGGAAACACCACCCCAAATTTTCTCAGTTCTACTATCCATAAATAATCCTTATTTGCTCTTCATTTATACTCATGGCCTTAATTCTTGAAAAATATTCTCTATATTTATTCTCTTCCTTTTCTCATAATACTGTTGAATGTGAACAGAGCGAGACGTGTGCTGTCTAGTGTCAAATGTTATGCTTTTGATTCTCCTATGCAAACCATGGTTATTATTGGAGATTTCCTATTTCTCATGTACCGGTTTTCTTTCACTGCATCGTGAATGCCAGTGCTGCAGGAGAACGAGCCAATGAGCTGAAGTTCACTAAACTGGCCTGTGGCCTCAGAGAATGGGCATTTTCTCCTAAATGTTCCACAGTCTTTCAGATAACATTGGAAGAACTATAGAGGGTAGGTATTGAATAATCTTACTAGGAGGTGGGTTAGTAGACAGAGTTCTAATCAAGGTCAGCATAGTGTAGATTAAGGGGAGATGTACAGTTATTTGAGGGAGACCCAAACAAACATTTAGAGAGAGCTAAATTACTAATACAGGAAATGTGTTGCATGAAGAGATACTTCCCAGGGTGACATGCCATTTTGTAGAGCTAAAAGTGCTCCTGGAAGGTGAGTCTGAAGGATGGATTTCATAGAAAGTTAGTGCACAAGAAATATCCAGCCACTATAAGCAAAACAACTTTTAAGGAAATTGAGAAGTGGTACTCTCGGCACTGCCAGAAAACCTGGTCATAGATTGGGAAGATCTGCCTATGGAAAGCGACTTGATCCAGGGACCATGATGAACACGGGGGAGTTAGCTCAGTGGGATGGAAGAGAGCAATAGCTTATTAGGTTTACTTTTTTTCTTTTAATTAAAAGAACAAAGCAACCAGACTTCTTGTGAGTGTAGTTTCCAAGTACCTGCTGGGGGCTCAAAACCAAAGACATGAAAATTTGTAGAAATTCACCTGGATTCTTAGTGCCACAAATGTCTCTAGATAAAAGGAAGCTCCTTAAAAATCGAACTCAAGCAGCATCCCAGGCTGTGCTCCAATCTACTGCTTTACCCTCAAATGCTTAATTTGGGGGTAAAAAAGCACAAGCCATCAGCTCCATGTTTACTCAAGCCATACTTGGTGAATAAAATACCTAGCACACATTTTCTCCTAATAACTAATTTTTTTTTTTGAGGAAGATTTTCAGATGTTTTAGTTTAGTTGGAATACTACCAAAGACTAGTTAGTTAGATTAACTTGGGCCAATGTTAATCAGACTAGGTTATATCCAGGTCTTAAGCATGAAGCACGGTGGACATTTTGAGGCCTCTGAGGTGCCTTGTGATGTGGTTCTTCAAGGGTTTTACTCGCAGCTAGGATGAGTGTGCTCAAATAAAGAATCTATCTCCTTTTATTGTTTTGTATTATATTTATCATTCTCTTATCTTCACTATGTGCCAAACAGTTTTCCATGGGATGATTTATTCTAATAATTAAAAGAAGGTAATATTCTTTCAGTGGATGACTGTTTTGTCTGAGTTATAAAATATAATTTGCTTTTTTCTTTGTACCATTGTTCCAGAAGAGGTTCATCTTTAATTAGTTTGAGGTGTACTGTGGCTTAACTTTGTCTCCAAGTAAAAGATTTTTCTTTATCAAAATCAGGTGACTTATGAGTTGACAAGGTGAAAAAAACCTGCAGTAAGATTAAAAATGCTAAGATTTTCCAGTAAGAAGTTACTTCTAAGTGGCTATAATTTAGCACTTCAGCTACTGAACACCTATTAAAGAAACACTTGTTTACATTATTTTAGATGTAAATTAGTTGACTCACTCTCTCCATTTCTTTCTCTATGTTTATTTTTAATCCTATTCTAACGAAGGAACTAGGACCAAATGAAATTAAAGCATCCTTTTGGTTTGATTGGTCTAATATTCTTCAACTATCTGAGTATGACTCACAGCCCCTCCCTTTTTTATTAATAATTAAATTAGACACTGAAAGATTATGTAAATTTATAACAGCAGATTAAATATCAAGGCTATAGTCCACTAAACAACCCTGGTATGTTTAAACAGATACTTGCCATGCTGTCCTCAGAGGTTTTAAATGTTTACCATGATAGGGTGGTCATAGAAAGACAGAATAGTTTAAAGCAACCATCATATCTTATTTTATTTTTTTTGAAAAAGAGTTTTCACTTGGAATGGAAAAGAACAGAAGATACATAATATGCCTGTAATTTTTTTTAATCTGTCATGTTGACAAATACTTCTGTCATATAGTTGGTGACCAGTTCTTCTTTATTAAAAAAATGTTTTGTTTTTCTCTTAACCAAAGTAAAATTCATGTTCATTATATAAAATTTAGAAAGTATAGATGTACAAAATGAAAAATTTAGAAACCACCCACAATTACACAACTATAAATAAAATTTGTTAATATTTTGGTTCCCATAATTCCAAACATTTCATCTATGCATGCTATGTTATATGCACATTAAAAAGAATGTAATTCCTACTGTCACTTTTAAAATCTCTTTTTATGAAAGAGCATATATGAATATATTTTAGTATTGTTAAATATTCTTTCACAACACTCTTTATTTTGGTGGTACCATTATTTATTTAAATTGTTAACAATAGCTAACGATAGTTAAATCCCTATTGTTATGCATTTAGTTTGCTTCCAATCTTTTCAAGATTATAAATATGCTTGTCATAAATATTTCATATAGCCAAATATTTGTCTGTACTCTTGTTTATTCTCTTAAAACATATCTCTAGAAGTGGAATTCCTGGAGTAAAAAATATGCATGGATTTTAGGCTTTTAGTTCATATTAGAACCGTTTTCTTCAGAAAGATTACATTAATTCATGTGTGAATTAGGTTGTAGCTTATTATTGTGGTATTTTTGAACCTCACAGCTATTCCTCTTGTGGCGACCAAAGATACTGACCTGTGTGGTGCTCAGATTTGGTAATATAAGGGTCAGAAACAAATGGCTAAATTCTGCAATGCCATGATTATTTGAGTTATATTAATTTGGCACAATTCTTTTTGTTGTCTGCTTTTGGCTAGTTGTATCTAGATCCATTTTATGTTTTACTATTCTTCTGCAAGAAGCCTCAGATAAATTGAAAAAGAGAGCCTGTCAGTTGCAGTCTAACATGGTATATTAACACTCAATCCAAATTCAGGCAAATGTCATCCATTAATCATAGGCCAATATAACAAGCAAGAATTGTGATGATATTAACCAGGAAAAGGTTCAAGGATAACTCTGAAGCAGAACATCTGACCTCTTCACCCAGGAGGCTCTCATACAAATTAATGTGCTCAACATTAAAACTGGCAATGTTTCCAGAGCTCATTCAGGTTTGCTGCTCAGATGACATCTGTAGGAAGAAGACCCAGACATAATTTCATCTTTTAATCTTGACATTTCCAAGCTTTTAAAATTTTCTTTGCAAATTTTACTAGATGGAGTGTGGTAGAGGTTACACATCGTTTATAGATTTTAGATTCCAAATTGTGAATTAACAAAAATTGATACTAGTATTTTTGTTATTGTCTATGAACCTCTCCATAAGGCATAAAGTCTATCTGTGAGTCATTCACCAGCAGATGAAAAAAAAAAAACCAACCAAATCTTCCCCCACTTTTACCCGTAAAAATGCTTCTAGCCTCAAAAAGGAACTTAGTTCTCGGCAATTTTAGCCTAAAATGCTTTTTCAGCTTTTCTTAGACTCTGGCCACCTCAAAATGCAAGTGAAGACAAAAACCGGCCCATGAGATTAATTTTTGGTGATTGAATTTATATCTTAAAAACTAAGCTGTTTCACTTCCTTATGAAAAAACAAATTTCTTGAAGATGGGTTTCCATTCCATGTTTGTAATCCATAAAGTGCCTAATCTTTTGTGTGTGTTTTGTGGAATGAATGAGAATGCCTTATGTCTTCACAAAAGCAAGATACTGTTATTACTGGCAATGCAATGGAGTGGAGAGAACACCTAGATATGCAGGGCTCAAAATACCCAGCTTTTCCTTCCTGCTGTTCCAGCTATGAGCTGTGTCACCTTTGGCAAGTTAATAGATCTCTGTGAACTTTAGTTTGCATGGTTACAAAATGATCCTATGAGTTAACTTTTCTCCTTACAGAACAGGTTGTTTGAAGATCAAGAAGCATAAAGTAATAGAATGTTGTGTCACCTGATTAGTACATTTCAAATGAAAAATTTTATTAATATTATTGTTATTTTGTTTCGCATGTTACTGCTTTTCTTAATGATATTCTTATTTCCCAGTGTTGGAGTTGGAATGATAAACTAACTTGAGTCAATCCTCTTTGTGGGTAGTGTTTTATTTTATCTTAAAGTTTGTATCTTAGAGCTTTTTACTAGAAATGACTAGAAAGGACCCTGTGTGCATACACACACGCGCACGCTCGCACACGCGCATACACACACGCACACACACACACACACACACACAGGGTCCAGCAGAAGTAACACCTGCTTGAGGGTGGTTGGTAGGGTAATAATATGGATGTAATAATTTATAGTTTTAATTTGAAAATTTCACCTAAAATGTCATATGGTGTGCTTGAGTGTGATATTGTTATGTTACAGAATTATGTGTTTATGATTTTGTAATAAAAGATTTTTGTAACAAAAAAGGGGTGTTATTTGGGCTGCACCCTGTATATCTAGCTTACCGTACTTAATTATTTTCCTCTCTTTCCTTTCCTTCTTTTTTTAATTGAAGGATAACACACTTGACAGAACAGTGCCCAAATTATAGGTGGAGAAGCCCATGCAAACAACATCCTTATCTAGGGATCAGCACCAGGGAAGATCCCCTCACACCCTTTTTAATCTTCTACCTCACTCTTCCTGTCCCAAGGGGCCCAGGATCCTAACTTCCAACACTATTACTTAGTTTCCCATGAAGTCATGCAGAAATGGAGTGGAATAAGGGCACCTACTAAGCTGTGTGACACAGCAAATTGCTCCAAGTCCCTTGGCTTCAATTCTCATCTTTAAAAATCAAGAAGTTGAATTTTTAAGGATTTTTCCCATCCCAAGATTTAGCAACTTTTCTAAAGGACACTCTATTTATCTAAGTTAGTATCATCTTTGTATAGTGTCTTCTGCAGTTTGCTAGTTCAGGTGGAGCTTCACTGAAGAAGCCATGCTCTAAATGAGAGGTGTCCAGTTAACTTTGTCCTCTACCCCAAATACAAACAAAACTCTTGACCTCACGAGCCATATTATAAACATGGTCCCAGAGGAGTAGATCAGAGAGGACTGATGAACTGAGGGAACTAAGGAAGCTCCACCTCTCCGACAACATTGGAAATTACTTCAAAGCACTCTCCTGTGCTTGGGGCATTGGGCAAAATCACATCATTTGAGGGGTGGAAAGTTCCTTATAATTGGGTTGTTTGAGATCCACCATTCAGTTGTGAGATGAATAAGGACTTCTGCCACTTAATAATTAAAATACTGTGTGGGTAGTAATACCAGCTACTTAAATAATAGGACTGAAATCTCCTTTTGCCTTAGTGATATATCTAGAAGGAACCTATAGGTCTATGACTTCTGTCCTCAGAAACTGGGTGAGATGAGGAAGGACGAATTAAGATAACTTCCTCCAAAAGTCAACACAGTAAGCATTGCCACCTTCCTCCACAGTCTTGGGACACGTGCTCTGCCACGTGTTGAGTTTTTGGGGGTTCTAAGGGT
>PVJD01004262.1:80233-141276 GCA_004026545.1 Mormoops blainvillei
GCATGTTCCTTGATGCCCCTTCCCCTCCTTTTCCCGCCATCACCCCCCTCCCTCCTCCCTTCTTGTTACTGCCAGTTGTTTTTTATTTCAATGTTGCTGGTTATACTTGGCTCGCTCGTTTACTTTCTGGTAGGCCCAGAAATCCAAAATACTGTGCTCCTGATGGACAGTGTATGAATTCCCAGGACTCAGGGGACATATTACTCCAGTACTTCCTGTACCAGTGCTCAACCAGGACATAGGTCTTTACCTGTGGCCCAAAATAATTTCTCAAGATGCTCATGTGGTGAGGTAAGAACTCATACTTCTTTTCCTTGAGAAATACTGGGCAGAGCCACAAGGCCCAGAGGAACAACAAGAGCTAGTTGCTCCCAATGGTGACACCTTCAAGCACACTGGCTGCTGGTGGTAGTGGCTGCCCAGGATAGGGGCTGCGGGGAGACAAAGGTTCACAGTATATTTTGTATATTTTGTACCACATCTTGATCCAACTTTAGGGAAAGTGGGAGACACATTTCCTCCTCTGGACTGTTTTGGAAAGTGACTTTCAGCTCTTCCTGCAGGGGAACCCCGTATCAACTGGGGATGGGCATTGTGCCCTCTGCGGCCTGGTTAGATGAGGAGAGTGCTTTCTGCTTGCCTTTGTCAAAATTGCTTAAATAAAATGACACTCCCCCCCAGCATCGCCCCCCAGCTCCTCCAGTGTCAAACAAGAAACCCAACCCCCAAATCTAAACACCAGACAAGTAGCCTGAAAAATGAAAATAAATTTTCAAATCCAAAAGCTGTGTGCTTCTGTGATTGAAAATCTTTTTCTTAGCGAGTGGGAGTTGCTTTCATCATTGCTGGTCATATGTTTTTGTTTTTCATTTCTGGTGGAGAAGTTTTCTAGGGTATTTTTCAAACTTTCCAGCTTAGCAAAGCGTTGGCTAAAATTGAAAAGAGAACTAGGCGTTGGGTTGGAGGCAGCATTAGGTTTGTTCTTGTGGGGGGGCAGGTTGCTGACACAGCGAAAATAAGACAAAACATTTGAAACTTCTGGCTTTGTACTTCTCAAATGCCTCTTTTAGAAATCGCTTAAGTCGTTATTAACATCCACCACCCACCTTCCCTTTTTGGTCCTGACATTGGGTAATAATAGATAATGTTGACATATGTTCCCTGCTGGTCCGAAATACTATACTTCTGTGAAAGGTAACATTTTCAAGCTATGACAAAATGTATTTTACTTGGACAGAACATTAGTTATTGGACTAATCTCTGAATGTGGGCTGTGGGGTAAAAGTTTTAACGTTTTAGTTGTGGGAGAAAGTTTGTTGGGAGAGTAAAAGCATCAGTATGGGGTGTATTTAGCTTTCACCATTTCTAGAGGTATTGGCTTAATGTCAAACTCTCATGTCCTTAGGAATGTAAAGGAAACATTCCTAGTATGTATGAAGAACAGCTGTCCACGGACACAGCAACTTTTCAAAATGATTATACCCAACTTCACTGCAGTATGGATGATGGAATCAAAAAATATTTTTCACTGTGTATCAAAGAATTCTGTTTTATGGGCCAGTTTTAAAGCTTTTAACTGCATGAGACATATGCCACAGTTCTGTTGTTTGTTCTGCATGTGATGTGCTCTGAAATATGCTGAGAGAGAGAGAGAGAGAGAGAAAGAGAGAGAGACAGAGAAAGGGAGAGAGAGAGCGAGTATGAAATTCTCCTGATCAAATGTGGTCCTCAAAACCACTTTTGAAACTAATTTAGGGGATGAATACGGAAATGCCCCAGCTGGCTTCCATGCTACTGAAGTCTGAACAGCCCTTTGCAAACTGGAAAAATTGATTTTGTTTTGAAGGCTCACACAGACTTTAGTGTTGTGAAAGTTGGATAGAGTTTTTATTGAATCTGGTCCTTTGTATTTTATGACAGTCTGAATGGGTGTTAAGATTCCACGAATAAACCTCTTGCCGTTTCTGAAATTTCTGATATAAACATGGACGCCATCAATTTGTTCTCTGCACAAATGTATTTTGGAATGTTAACAAACATGGTGCGTTGATGAGTGGGCTGGCCAATGGGAGAGCAGTCTGCCTTACTTGGTAGGGCATCTGGATGATTTTTCATTTGTTCCTCAATGCTGGGCCATTGAGAACTAAGGACTGCTGGAAGGCGAGGTGTTGGTGATGAAAAATGAGACCCCATGACAAAGAAGAGTCAGTTCTAAGCTGTTGGGGAAGATTGGTCAGGGCCTTCAATTGGAAGTCTGACCAAGACATCACATCAAGGGGATTGAAATAGTTGTCTTCCTCAGTGCTTCAGGTGAATCACTGGGAGGAGCATAGGGAACACTGGCAAGAATATATTTTAAAAACATGGCCTTTTTTTCCTGGCTGTGTTGTTCAGTTGACTGGAGTGTCATCTTGTACATCAAAACGTTGCGGGTTTAATCCTTGGTCAGGGTGTGTACAGGAGGCAACTGATCAAGGTTTCTCTCTCTCCGTTGCTCTCTACCCCTCTCTCTCTAAAATCAATAAACATATCCTCAGGTGAAGATTAAAAAAATATATATATCTTCCTGTATTCTGTGTCAGTATGTGATTCTGCGTGTCCTTTAAACTCAAATGTCAAATTGATAATATCTTAAAATTAGTTTCCAACTAAATACTGTAATTTAAAGCAAGTGAGCCAAAAAAGGTCTGCATTTTTATGACAAAAATTAGGTCATACATTATATCAACACTGTTGAAAGAGAATTGTGATTGTGTTTCAGGAAATGTTATGTTTCACGATTAATGGTACTGAAAATTGCATATTATATAATTTGAAGTATTCTAATGTACAACTATCATTAAAACTATCATTCTTAACCTAGTATCATGTTTTCATTTTGAAGCACAAGTGGGCTAAACCTTATTCTTCAGATATTTAATGCCCAAATTAAAGCTGTGATGCCTCCTTTTTTTTTTTTTTTTGACTCAACAAAAATTTATTAGGCTGCTAAACAGCATCCAGCTCTTCTTTAGTTTTTTCATAGCTGCCCTTCTAGGCTGGTTATCTGGTACCCTTTGCTGTATTCTCCCCCGCACACTGCCCTTTGTGGAGACTTGGTAAATGATCTGAGTCATCATTTTGGTTGAATTTCTATTCATGATGAAATCAATGAACTAACAGGGATGCTTCAGGGAGATTTTATTTTATTTATTTTTTAAAATATATTTTATCGATTATACTATTATAGTTGTCCCAATTTTCCCCTTTCACCCTCCTCCATCCGGTACCCCCATTTCCTCCAGCAACCCCTCTCCCCTTAGTTCATGTCCATGGGTCATGTGTATAAGTTCTTTGGCTACTCCATTTCTTGTACTGTTCTTAACATCCCCCATCTATTTTGTGCCTACCAGTTGTGCTTTTTAGTTCCTGCAGCTTTCCGCCCATTCTCTCCCTTCACTCTCCTAACTGATAACCCTGCAAATGATCTTCACATGTATGATTCAGTTCCTATTCTGTTTGTTTGCTTAGTTTGTTATTTGGTTTCAATTATTGATAATTGTGAATTTATTGTCATTTTCATATTCATCATTTTGATTTTCTTTTTCTTATGTAATTCCCTTTAGCATTTCATGTACCTAATAATGGCTTGGTGATGATGGACTCCGTTAGTTTTACCTTGTCTGGGAAGCAGTTTCTCTGCCCTCAATTCTAAATGATAGCTTTGCTGGATAGAGTAATATAGCTTGTAGGTCCTTGCTTTTCATCACTTTGAACACTTCTTGTGAGTCCCTTCTAGCCTGCAACATTCCTTTTGAGAAATCAGCTGATAGCCTTAAGGGAGCTCCTTTGTAAGTAACTCTCTGCTTTTCTCTTGTTGCTTTTACGATTCTCTCTTTATCTGTAACCTTTGGTATTTGAATTATGATATATGTTGGTGTGGTCTTGGGTCTGTCTTGTTTAGGACTCTCTGTGCTTTCTGGACTTGTATGTCTATTTTCTTCACTAAATTAGGGAAGTTTTCTTTCATCATTTTTTCAAATAGGTTTTCAGTTTCTTGCTCTTCCTCTTTTCCTTCGGCATCCATATGGTCTGGATGTTGGTATGTTTGGAGGTGTCCCAGAAGTTCCTAAGGCTTATCCTCACTTTTTAAAAAAATTCTTTTTTCTTCCTTCTATTCTGATTGAATGCTTTTTCCTTCCTTGTGTTCCAAATCATTGATTTGATTCTCAGCTTCATCCCCTCCACTGTTTCCACTGTTGGTTTCCTGTAGATTTTTCTTTATTTCACTTAATGCAGCATTCATTTCTACCTGGGTCTTTTTTATGTTGTTGAAATACCCAATGAGTTCATGGAGCCTCCTGATAACCAGTGTTTTGAACTGTGTGTGTAATGGGTTGCTCATCTCCATTTCATTTAGTTCTTTTTCTGGAGTTTTGTTCTGTTCTTTCATTTGGGTCATATTTCTTTATCTCCTCATTTTGACAGGGTCCCTGTGTTTGTTTCTGTGTAGTAGGTAGAGTTGCTTTGACTCCTTGTCTTGGTAGGGTGGCCTATTATAGAAAAGTGTACTGGTAAGTTGGATGGGGCAGAGCCTTTGGTATTTGCCAAGGTGGTCAGCCCATGTCATTGCCCTGTTGCTCTGTGTGGGAGAGGGCTCAGAGAGGGGATAATCTGCTGCCTGGTCTCTGGAGTTTTGCTGGGCAGAAGCTGTCTTCAGGGGAGATTGTAACTCTGTTATTGGTATTATAAATTCGGCCAGTTACTTGATGTGCATCTCTTTGTGGGCCAAATTCTGGCCTCTGTAGCAATTACCAAGTGGAAGAACACTAAAAATGTTTGGCCAAGTTCTGTTCTGTCTGTTGCTATCATGTAACTCCCAGTGAAGTTAATTATGACTTAGAACCAGTGCTACAGCATCTTAAGGGCTTTGGAGCTCTGTGATCTGTCATCCTAGACACCAGGTCAACAGTTTGCCTCTAAATATCTTATAGTAAGAGGTGAATTGACCCTGGTGAAGGTAAGCAATGGCTATGTCAGTAACTACAATACACATGTAATGGGGTTTAAATAGTAGAATGTAACATTTTTGAACTTCAAGAAGTTTAATCTCTTTGCAGTTTCCCTTTTTGGGGGAGTCTTTTTTTAATAGAAACTTTAATTATCTCTTGCATTAGAGTCCATTGGTATGAGTTACCTTCTGCCCCATTCTCCTAGCATTTCTTAACCGTAATGATATGTAATTTTTATTTCCATTAATTGTAAAACATTTGCTTAAGTCATCACTGCTTAGCTATTATTTCCTGGGGCTAAACCATTATCTCCCTTAAATACAGATGTTTATATTATGTATAATATAATTTCTGTCACAAGACTTCATTATAACTTTTCAAAATACTTTGGCTCTCATTTAGCATATGTCTCAGTTTAGCCTTTTATTATTTTTTTTAATAGAAAAAAGGGGCCTTGTAACCTACTGAATTTGTAGGCTTTTGTCATTTTGCAAATAGGGTAGAAGGGGCAGGCCATTGCCCATGGTTTGGTGTGAGCACATTGCTTTGGGGACCATTTTCTGAATTGTCTCTGGTTAAGATTCCTCCGAAGGTTGGCATGTAGAAGTGTCCAGCCTGGGATCCTCTGGATTGCATCTGAGATCCTGATGGCTCAGAGAGTATCTTGAGGTATGTATTAGAAACCAGGCAGGTCAGGGAAGATGGTGGATAGTGTCTAGTTAAGTATCCTGCAGGAGCTCAAAGTTGAGAGTGGATTCATATTAAAAATCTTTTTAGGTTAGAGCCATCGAACAATCAGCTCATCCTTAGAGTAAACTGGGCTTGACACAGACGGATTTTAGCTGCCTTCAGGATTGCCCAAGTTAAAAGTTGCCTTTCTGTATATTGCGAACAAAGATATCAGGGCAAAAGGGATTTTGAGAACTCACTTTCAGATTTAGAAACATAGGATATTAGGGTTAGAAGGAACTTCCCTCTTTCCTCCCTCTTTCTTCCTTCTCTGTCTTCTTCCCTCCCATCCTCTCTTACTCCATTTTTCCTGCTGTATATAAGCATTTATTAAAGTCCTAGTATTTGACAGGCTTAATGACAAGTGGGTGTAAACAAGGAAAGCCACATTTCCTGTTCAGGAGAAATTCACATTTTAGTTGGGATGCTGTTCAAGAAAAACAACAATTATTAAGGGTATCTTAGTTATACGAACACAAAGGAGGGATGCCCAGGGCGTGCCACTGTAAAGATTATATTGTATGTATTCTTTTGTAATTAAACATAAAAATAATGTTTAACTATAAAACCAGTGCAATGAAGACCAGCAAAATTTTGATTTTATCTTGGATAAATATTTTGTTGCTTTAAAAAAGGGGTCAAAAGATTTCAAACTAATATTTTTCTCAGTCTTTTTGGTGCCCTCCTTATTCTGTGCCATTAGCATATGATGGGCCTATTAGATTATCTAGCCATGGACACTTCCGACCCAGGTTGGGCTTTCAAAGAAGACTTTCAAGAGTAGGTGATACTTCAGTTGAATCTCAAAGAGCTTGGAGTAGTGTAGATGATGGGAATTGCTGACATGCTCTGGCTGGGCACAGGAGAGGGGCCAGGATTTTGGGGGTGATGTGTGTTATGGGCAGGTAAATTCTCTGTGAACATGCCTTGAGAAAAAATGGTGCCCATGGTTTGCTGTGGGTGGAGCATGGAGTACAGATTTGTGGACATTAGGACCTGTTATGACATGTTGAAGAGTTTGGATGCAATATGAAAGAAATGAGGGCACAATGAACATTTTCAGTAAGAAAAAATATAGATTCATGCTTTAGAATGAATGACTCATTTGACAGTGCAGATAGAGAGGCTTGGAGATGGGATTAAGGCTGGTGGTGGGAGACCAGGTGGGAGGCTATCATAATACTGGCAAATAATGGAAGAGCCTAAAAAGATATTTTAATGGTTGAATCACCAGGACATGAGGAAATTTAAATATTGGGAATGAGAGAGGGGAAGTGTCTCAGATTAACATTCATTTTTCTGGTTTTTTTTGATTTGGTGGACAGTTATTTCATTCATTAAGATTTTAAAATTAGAATTAGGAACCTACTGAGAAGGGAAGACAATGTATTCTCTTTTCTACACCTTGGATTGGTTGTCCTTCTAAGACACTGAGAAGAGAGCTCTCTCTCTCCCTGTCTAGGCTCCTCAGAGAAAGTACCTCACATCCAGAGCCATAGGGGTCAAAGAAGGTTATGAGGGCTTTTTCTGTACCATATTAAGGGATTTGGACTTTATTTTTGCCCTTTATTCCTTTCATTCATGTTTGATTCAATTCACTAAGAGTTTGCAAATCTCTACTAATACGTGTGGTTTGTGTGTTAGCTGGTACGAATCTCTACTGATTATGGAATATTCCTTTTCAGCCACTGACACTGAGGCTCATATTAAGCTGACCCAGTTTTTTGTGTTTGTGGCAACGATCCTTCATGGACCAAGTTTTGGGCTCTCAGGTATTTACAGAGGGGCTCTGCAGTTTCCCAGCACTTACGGCCTGGGAGGTGGCAGCGTA
This sequence comes from Mormoops blainvillei, assembly GCA_004026545.1. Classification (NCBI taxonomy): domain Eukaryota; kingdom Metazoa; phylum Chordata; class Mammalia; order Chiroptera; family Mormoopidae; genus Mormoops; species Mormoops blainvillei. Next base: position 87,785 of record PVJD01004262.1, read on the forward strand.
GATGGGAGTGGGAGTGTGAATGGGGTCCAGTGTGGAAACTGGATCAGCTGCAGATGATTACCCTCTTCCAATGAAGGTCCAGCTCTGTGTAATCTCCCCATGCTGGTCCTACATAAACACTTTATTGACAGAAGAATAGGAACCTGGGAAGAGGCAAACAGACCCATTCTTGGATGGGGACTGTTTGGCTGGGGTCCATGATCTACCAGACCCAGACTTTCTTGTGGGGAACGGTTAGGAACATGTTCCTGGGGATCAGCCCAGGGAGGAGTCCCTGCTCACACACTCAGCAGCTGTGAAAAAATTTTCCTGCAATTAAATTTCTTCCTAAGTAAATAGGGATACTATCTACCTTATAATGTTGTTGCTGGGAAAAATAACACAGAGCATTATTATACATCGCTTAACAAAATGCCTGGTCCTTGGCAGAACGCAATAAAGTTAGCTAGTATTAGTTGTATGGATGGCTTTCAGGGAATTTGTGAACACTGGAAATTGTATACATTGTTTTTTGAGAACGTGTGAAAGTACTTATTATTTCAGGGGGGAGGGGCAGAATATATAGTTGTCATTAGAGTATCAAAGAAGTGTATAACTTAAAAACAACAATAATAATGAAGATTGAAAACAAAAAAACAAAATCAAAGATTAAAAAAGACTGTTCTAGACAAAGTTGTTAAACAGTTGTTTTTTTTTAAAAAAAAGGATTTATTTTTTAGGGTAGATTTAGGTTTACAGCAAAACTGAACAAAAAGTACAGAGATTTCCCGTATACTTCTTGACCTCATACACTCAGCCTTCTTCACTATCAACATCCCGCACCAGACTGATACATTTGTTACAACCAAGGAACCTACGTTGACATATCATTATCACCCCAAATCCACAGTTTACATTAGTGTTCATCCTTGGTCTTACGCATTCTATGGATTTAGATAAATGTATAATGATATGTAACTGCCACGATAGTATCATACGGAGTAGTTTCACTGCCCTAAAAGTCCTGTGTTCTCTGCCTATTGATCCTTTCCCTCCTCCCCCCCCCAACCCCTGACAACCACTGATATTTTTACTGTCCCATAGTTTTGCTTTTTCCAGAATATCATATACTTGGAATCGCACAGTATCTAGACTTTCAGGCTGGCTTCTTTCACTTAGTAAAATGTATTTAAGGCCCTTCCATGTCTTTCATGGCTTAGGAGCCCATGTCTTTTGACTTTGAGCAGTACTCTGTACCACAGTTTATCTATTCACTTGCAGAAGGACCTTTTGGTTGCTTCGATGTCTAGCATTTATGGTTTTAGATGCTATAAACAACAGTGTGCAGGTTTTTGTGTGGACATAAATTTTTAACTCATTTGGATAAAGGCAAGTTGTACAATACCCAGAACCGTTTTCTCCCCTTGTGTTTTATAATAACCCTTTCTAATCATCCTTTCCTGGGCAAACATTCCTGATAGTGCCCATCCTGTTCAGAGAGGTCACTTTACGCTCTCATTCTTTCATCTTCTCCCTCCTCACCCAGATGCCTGAACCGCGCCGTCATGCAGAGCAGCCCGTGGTCTCTGCTAGGGTTCAGTTTGCCTGAGGAGGATTCCACCCTGAATGCTTCTCCTGCTTTGTTTTTCACCTAACTTGCTTCCCACCCTGGATTCTATTCCCTGTAGCTCCTTTGTTAGGGAGCTGAGAAATAAATTCCTTCTAATGAGTTGCTGGCCGGTATTGTTATTGTATGAAGTATGATATTTACATTTTAATAGGTCAGAATTTTCAAGACTTTTCAAGGGGTGGGAAGGTTACAGTGGAGATTTAGGCCACCTGGCCTTCCAGTAATGGAGATATTTTTGGGTCTGGAGGCCTTTACGAACTGCTGAGATCCCACTTTATGATTGATTGTTTCCTCTGTCTTGAATAAGAACCGCACCTGTGGATTTTCATCCTCCTGCAGCCACTAAGACTTTGGTAAGCCTTGGAAGTTAGTAAGTTTACTTTACCTCAATTATTCTTTCGGCAAAATGGGAATGGCTTCAGACTGGCTCTATAACAGTTGCTTATTAGTTGATTTTTTTACTTTGTCTTTTGTTTAAGTCACCTGCAAGATGGAAAGTGCTGCGTTCTGATTTTAAGTATGAGCGTTAAAGTACAAAATATCACTGCATAATGATAGATCAGATTTTTCAAGAAATCCCTTTGGGGAAGTTAAACTTCCATTTATACAGTGAAGGCAATATTTATCTTGTTATTTTTTAAAATCTACCTTAAAATAACACAAACCAGCAAAGCTTTCTTCCTTAAGAAGAACTTTTTAAAGGGAGTGAAAACATAGTTGTAACATTACTTTTTGTGTGGCATGTGCAAAGAAAATCCTGGAAACACATGTTTATTTTTTTCAGCTCCTGACCACTGTGTTTGGAAAAACTGCCAAGTGTGACTTAAAACTTGCAAATACAGTAACTTGCTTTGAAATTTGGACCCCATAATGTCTTGGGCTGTTTTTTGAAGAAAAGAAATTGTTATGTTAACTTTGACTTCTGATCACTTTGTTTCCCTGAAATCAGTTGCACGCAGAGGAACAGAGAGGATTCCAATGAATGAATGTACCAAATGTAACTGACAATCCTTAATACACAAATACTGAACAGGGGACATTATCAGTTTTCTAAAGAAGTACTCTTTATGCTTTTATACTAGTGCTTAAGAACAGACTTTAAAAAGGGATATTGAAAACTTGCCAAACTTTCTTTGTATTTTGAAAGCCCACATCAAGAAGGAGTAGTAAATAGTCATTGAATATAGGAAAAGGGAAACTATTAGCATTGTTTTCTTTTAAAGATAAAAAGACAGTCCCAAGGAAAAGCTTCATAGTCTTTGAAATATGAATATGTTGTTTAATCAGTTTGAAACAAATGTCATGTGTCTGTAATAAATAGACAAAATATCTCATTACCTGAAAATTAAAAAAAAAAAAAAAAGTAACTGGCTGTTTTATTGAGGGCATATGTCAGGATAACCATTTTCTACTTCACATCATTTGGTAAGTTACAGTCAGAGTGATAGAGACATTTGTTTTGAATTTTCAAAGCTAAAAAATACAGATATATTTTTTATAATCTTAGTCATGAGAAAATCTATATAGTCTCAATAGAGCTAAATATACCTGAGTTTTTTTTTTCCAAAATACAGTAGCCAACTTTCAAACATTGCCATCTCAGCTCTTCATTTTTATCTCATAGAAACTGGTCTGTTAAATACTAACATTAAAAAATATTTTATTTGATTTTCCAACAAACATCTCTACTGCAAATTAAAAAAATATATATATTCTACAATACTTTTATTTGGAAGCTGAAAGCAGAGATTTATTAAAGGACTTTTAGCATCTTCTTAGTTATAAATTTTCAAAAAATTCTTCATGAATTTTTACCCATTTAAATCAACGGGATTTTCTTTCTTGTTTTTTTATTGCGGTATAATTGATATATGATATTATGTTGGTTTCAGGTATACAATATAGTGATGGGATATTTGTATACATTGTGAAATGTTGGCTGCAATAAGCCTAATTACCATCTGTCACTTTACAAAGTTAATACAATCTTAGCGACTATCTTCCCCATGCTGTTCATTAGATGCCCATGGCATTTATTTTATAACTCCAAGTTTGTACTTTATCCCCTTCACCCATTTCACACCTCCAAGCCCCCTCACTCTGGCAACCACTAATCTGTTCTCTGTATCTGTGAGTTGGGGTTTTGTTTTATTTTTTAGATGCCACATATAAGTGAAATTATGTGGTATTTATCATTCTCTGCCTATTTATTTCACTTCAGATAATGCCTTCAAGGTTCATCTATGTTGTCTCAAATGTCAAGATCACATTCTTTCTATATAGCTGAATAGTATTCCATCATACATGTACATGCATGTGTATACATGCACAAATGTATGTGTGTATATATGTGTGTGTATACCCTTTTCGCCCATTCTCCCATCCATGAACACTTAGATTGTTTCCATATCTTGGGTGTTGTAAATACTGCTGCAATGAACATAAGGATGCTTATATCTTTTCAAGTTAGTGTTTCCTCCCCACTCCCACTTGATAGATACACAGTAGCGGAATTACTAGATGATATGGCAGCTCTCTGGTTAAATTTTGAGGAAGTTCCATGATGTTTTCTATAGTGACTGCACCAATTTACATTCCCACTAACAACGGTGCACTAAGGGTTCTCTTCTCTCCACATCCTCACTAACACTTGCTATTTCTTGTCTTTATGATAATAGCCATTCTGACAGGTGTGAGGTGGTACCTCACAGTCATTTTGACTTGCATTCTCTGATGATTAGTGATGTTGAACATCTTTTCATGTGCCTGTTGGCCATCTGTATGTCTTCTTTAGAAAAATGTCTATTTAGCTTGCCTGCTCATTTTTAATATCAAATTGTTTTTTTTACTACTGCACATTTTTGACCAGTACAAAAATATAAAAATATCTGTAAAATTTTCTGTGATCTAACCATGGCACAATATGCGGAATCTCTAACCTGAAGTGCTGCTACTATGAATTTTCTCTGTGTAACAAGAACAAACTTTAATTTTTTTAATAGTTTACTAAGGACTCTGCTATGTGTTACCTTATTCAAGTTTAACCACAGCCCATATGACAAGTGTAATTACGCTATTTTATAGATAAAGAAAGAAGATAAGTTAAGGGTGGAGGTAGAGATTCGTTGCCCCCCCTCCCCATTTTCTGCTGTCTTTAAGAAGCAACAAAGATGCAAACAGCATCATATTTTAAAATCATCACTTCTGTCCTCCCTTGGAAAACTTCAGAATGAAGAGGTTGTCCTGTCTCTTCATATATTTGACACCTAACAATGGAAGGAAGAGTATTTTGTCTGATTGCTAATCCAAGTCCACTAACACGTATCTGTGGTAGTACTAAGGTTTATTTCATATATGTTATTGAAATTTTTAAACGTGCATGGGTCATCTAGGCATTTTTCTGAAAATACTGATTCCAATTCAGGAAGCCTAGAGTGGGGTCTGAGTTTACATGTCTAAGAAGCCTCCAGGTGCTGATGCTGCTGGTCCAAGGATCACATTAGGGTAGGGAGGCCCTAAAGTGTCTGGCCTCCCTTCCCTACGGATGCCCCCTGCAGGTAAACCATGCTTTCCCCTTTTCCACTTCGTGGGAAACGTCTTCGATTCCCCAGGTCTTCTGCCTGCCATAAGTGAGTAAGTTTAATTCAGGGTTGGAGGTCAGGAAGATGTGGGGTCGCCACTTTGCCTTGGGTAGCAGCAGCAGTCTCCAAACACTTTATCAGGAATAAAGTGAAAGTGTTAGAGCTCCTTCTGCCCTTCTATCCCATTTTTTAAATTGGTTTATAACTGGAAAAGAAAAGGATTGGGTTAATATAATCAGACTAGTAATACATTTTGTAAGAATCTGTTTTTGTGCTCTTGAAATTTTACATTCTAGAGGAGAGAAACAAATAGTAAAGAAATAAATAAAATCTATCATATATGATATTAGGTTTCAATTTTTTGATGGTGTGATCAGGGAAAGTCTCACTGAACAAGGGGCAGCTGAAGATTGAGAGGATAAAATTGAAAGAGGTTAGTTTAGTGCCTTATGAAAGGTAGGTGCTGAAAAATGATCCTTTCCCTTCCATTTGCACACCTGAAGGCATGGCCTGCACGTGTCTCTTGTGTTCAGGGCAGGGAAGAGTGTTTCCTCGTTGGTGGGAGCTCGTGTGTACAATGCCTCCGAAGTTATACCTTGGAAGTCCAATGGCGGTTGGGAAATCTTCAGTTGGGATTTTACCAGGTCCCCGGGCCTTCTAGCTAGCTTCCCTATGACATGGGAACTCTCTACAAGAGTCTGTCACAACTGACTGATGACTATCCCCCTGAGGAAATTCACTCATTCCACAAAATAATTAAAGGGAAAATGCATGAAGGCATTCCGTTAAACCAGGAAATGGCTTCTAGTTCCTTCATTGACCGACTGACTCCTGGGTTCCTTAGGTACTCTAAGTTGAGAGAATGAGTTCTACAGACTCATGGATGAGTAACTTGATGGAGTGCATAGCACAGTGCCTGGCACATGGAATAAATCTTTTTTGAATAAGTAGGGGTAGATGATTGAAGGCTAAATAAGCCTCATCTCATAAATGTGGCACGTAAGCTTCCTTTCTCATCTTGGGCCAGTCTAGCTAAGGACACTGTTTTAGAAAACATGGTGGTGATGGTGCTGGAAGCGTGTTTCTGGTTTAAATGAGTGACATGCAGTTGTTGTTATGATCATCACTTATGAGTATTGGCTTATTAGTATGTATAGCTTGGTCTTAAGTGAAGACTCTGTTCCAGTTTTCTGTAGTTTTACAGTAAATTAAGCTTGTCATGCTTACATGGGAGTTTCACAGAAGTCATCAACTAGTCACCAAAGGACTTATTCTGAAAACCATTGTAATAGCTATTTGTTTTAGGATTGAGTCTTAGCTGTTTGAATGTCTTTCACTTTGTTTTCATTATAAATGTATTACACATATTTCTAGGTCAACATTAAAATAATCTGCAACTCACTGAGCTAATTTGCCACTCAGACACACAATGTTTTAAAATGAAAGTGCTCTGAGTTTGTTGTTTCAGATTTGAGATAGTCAAGTAAAATTCTGTTGACTCCTTCTTCCCTTTCTTCATCTGTATACTGGGCATAGTGTTTTATTCCTACAGAGGAGGCTTTGACCATCAATTAGGTACTTGTTATAAAGTGCTTTGATAACTTGAAAGAATGACCTTTTCTGAAAACAGGATACATTGTATTTACCCTTACAGTATTTTCTTGATTCTAATTATAACTCATTTTTTTCCCAACCATGGAAGGAGAACGGAAAAGGGAAAATGTGAGTACAGAGAGTGGCACTGATTTTCATCACAGAAAAAATTCTATAAAGCTATGGAAGAAAGTCACGGCACAGCATAGTCTGATCCTGGGTGGATCTGGTGTTAAATTTAAATACTGTCTTGAAGTAAGGCTGTGGGGACTCCTTTTGAGGGCCTACTTCTGACTTAAAAAAAAGAAAAATAAAAATCAACAGCTGGTGGTGTGTGCTATCCTTTATTTGTAAACTCAAAAAATCACAAGTTGTCAAATTATAGGAGGTATTATAGATCTACTTTAACCTCATCCTTTCACACATGAGGAAGTGGAGATTTAAAAAGTTTTTATAGCTTGTCCCAGACCACAGTAAATTGTTCTCCTGATCTCAGTGCAATTGTCTTTAGTTTGCATCTGGCTGGGTGGTAGAATACTACAAACATCATTTTCAAAAGACCTAATAATACTGAGAGGAATCCTACTAAACCAAACTGAGACTTTGGGATATATTTCACTGTGGAATATGAACACGACTTGTTTGATCTAAGCTGCCTTAAGTGTATTTCTGACTGTGTTATCAGTGCTTAGGGCCCCTGTATCTCTTAGCATTCTTGGGTTTCAGGAATAAACTCTGGCTAACTTAAATACAAATAAAGAAAAATAAATACATAAATAAATAAAGTAAGGATGTTATTGGAAAGCTGCGCTGTAGCCCGCAGACAGAAAGAAGAAACTGAACAAGCAGGGCTCAGAAAGCTTCCGAACAGTATAACTGCAGGGATTCAAGTAGCAGAGCCTAATGGAGAGTCTGCTCACAGCAGAGCAGAGCCAGTCTTTCCTCCAACATCCCGTCAACCCAAGAAATTCTCACATTTCAGGGTCAGAATGTGCCTACACCTTGGCGAGGCTTAAGGTAGGCAAGTAGGGAGTGATTGTCACATTCTGATGGACATATTGCCAAGACTGGATGCATGAGTTGGATCTCAAAAGGGAAAAAAATTTTTTTGAGCCATTGTTACCAAAAGATTGAGGCAGGGATTCAGGGCAACAGAAACATACATATATCCTAGAATCCATTTTATTACCATAGATAGAAAAGAATGCCATGTGGACACATTTTTACTTTGTAAAATAACCTCTGAAATGTTCAGATGTTGGCATTCAGCTGTAGTTCAGACTTTTACTTGTTTATTTCTCTAATTCCAATTATATTTACATACTTGTATCCCATTTAAGTCAACTAGAACAAATATTATGACTATAATAAGGATTTTGTCCAGTTTAGTTATAAATAAGTCTTCATTCACTTGGTCAATTCATTTATTCAATATTTATTTATTTATTTACATGAAATTTATTGGGGTGACATTGGTTAAGACCATATAGGTTTCAAATGTACCTTTTTATGACACGTCTGTATATTGCATGGTGTGCCCACCACCCAGAGTCTGATCATCTCCTGTCACCATATATTTGGCTTCCTTTCCCCTTAACAACCCCGCACTCCTGTCCAGTAACCACTGTACTGTTGTCTTTGTCTATGAGTTTCAGGTTTATAGCCCACATATGAGTGAAATCATTTGGTTCTTAGCTTTTTCTGACTGACTTATTTTGCTCAGCATAATGCTTTTAAGGTCCCTCCATGTTGTCACAAAGGGCATTATATTTATAGTGGACTTTAAAAATATAGGATTCAATTTGTGACACTGAATTGGCAGGAGGGAGAAGCAGAGATTTCCACTTTATTAAAATAGATCACACAGTAGACTAAACTAGTGGCTTTTAGGTAGTCGTCTAGGGTGGATGGAAATTCCCGGTGGCCTTTGTCAGAGAGTGGGTAGAGAGCCAACTGGCTGGGCTTCTGTTCCTCGGTGCCTCCACCTCTCCCACCTGCTGTTATCTATTTCTCACCCAATCCTCTCCATTTACTTCAACCAGAAGTCTTTCGCTGTTGTTTGCCAGGTATCTGAGCAAGATTTCCTTTTATGAAAAAAAAAGTTTGAAAATTACTAGACTAAACAATGTGTGTTACCATATTAATTGTTAGCATACTTATTAGATTTATTAAACAAATATCTTCCTAGTCTTAACCCCAAATAATAGGGAACATGTCTTATCTAGGCATGGAGAGCTCATCTTCTTAATTAAAACCAAAAAACCATTTTTAACTTATCTGGAATTAACAAATAAATAGAGAATATTCACAGTGGATGAGGCTCCATAATACACCCTTTGGGGGAATAATAAGACAGATAAAAGAAAGCTCCTTAGCTTAACTTCCTTGAAAAGACAAAGCAAACACATAAAATTATAAAATCAACAAGAGTACTTGTTTCTGTGGGCGGTACCCGACAACCATAAACTGGACCGCCTAATCTTCACCGAGAAAGAGTTACAAGGGACAGAGCTTGCACGCACGATCAGCCCAGGCAGACTGGGCCTTCTCTATAGCGTCCTGCTCTGTTTGGGCTTAATGTTCTGTGAGTCCAAGGATTTCAAAAATATATATCAGAAAGTCCTTCTTTCGTTATGGATCATTTCTGCATCTACAAGTTATCCAGATTCCTAAGTGCTTTATGGATTTGGGGGCAAATATGAATGCAATATACTTAATCTCATATTCTCTCTTCATTCAATCTGATGTTGCTGGGGTTGAAATGACAAGCAAAGTTCCATAATTTTATTCTTGTATATGGGAGATGAAATGTTTTTATTTGGACTATTAAGAAGAAACAATTAATATTAAATTAATAAAAATGAGAATGGCACAGAACATTGGAGTTTTTTGTGGCTACAGATTTTACTTTGAATTGGATCTCTGTCTTTGCTGGGTGAAGTCCGACTCTATGGTGTTCCATTATGTTTGTGTTTGAAGGCTTGGTTCTGTCCTTCCTTCATTTAAAACATTCCTAAAGCCATTTTCCAGTGAAATCCCACCCCGTGAATTGACTCACATCAGAGGAATTCCAGAAATAAGAACAATCGTGCCCTTTCTGTCATTGATGTAATGGTGTTTTTCAGCATATTTTAATAGTCATGAGCAATATTTTGGCAGGCAGCTGAAATAACCCTACACATTTGATTGTGTGACTGACTACTACCTTCCAAGTGTAGCTCAGGGGAAGGGACATAATTTTAGGGACATTAAAAAAAATTTTTAACTTGAGGATATTATCTTTTAACAAAATAGTAGATTAAAACACATAAGAGGATTTTATTTTAATAGTGTATCTGAGAAATACAACCTATATTTAACACACCACATTCTAAACATACGGATTCTTTAAAACAGACTGAATACACATTGTGATAACTATATTGTCTCTTTAAAATAGTTTTAAATTGTGGGATTATTAACATATTTACCAACTAAATATGACAGCATTTTAAATGAGTTTAGTTTATAATTCTATCCCTTACTTTCATGTGATTTTTTTCTAAAAATTATTCCTACCTAAAAGTTGAGATAAAAGTCTTAATTCTGTTTTCTTTGTTTTAAATTAAATGCCATTTATAAAACTTTCCCTCTATTTTTGGAATTCTCTCTAGGAACTTTTCTGATCTAGAACTTCTTGGTAATGTGAAACTTTGACTATCTTAGGTTATAAGTGCTCAAGGTGTTTGGTACATTTTGCTTAGTTTCTTTCTCAGGTAAAAACTGTCTTTCTCTTGATCTGGAAGTTTGATAAGCTTCACACTTGGTTAGGCCTGAGGTGAGTTTGAGCAAAGGCAGACTGTTTTGGTTAAAATAATCAGTGTACCCTCTTCTACCTGGATGTCTGGGAGACTTGCCAAGAGAGTGCTCAACATTTCATTAAGAGACAGAGTCGATGAAACTCTCAGTTTTTTGGAAGGCCAATTTGACTTTTCTGTGGTTCTAATATTATTTTCATTTATCAGGAAATCAATTCTAGTCTTCTCGCTTGAAATTTTGCACTAATTTTATTTTAAAAGGCATCTTTTCTGACAGGATTTTTTTCCCTTATAAAGAATTTATATTATAATTATGGTTTAATTACAATTGATCAAAACTGTAAATATACCCATTTTTGTTAGCATCCAAGCCAAAGTGTTTTGTATATTTTGTTAGCAACAAGACATTGAAATACCCTAGATGGAAGCAGTAGAATAGCTGATTGAAAGTTAAAAGATAGTAATTATTTGAATAGCAATCACCATCAGCAATGCTAAACTGCCTGCATATAATTCATTGTCTTAACCAAAAGTAAATTATAAGCGAGTTCATGATAGGTCATTTTCAACTGTTTCTAGGGACCACAGGGTTTAAAAGCAAAAGCTCTGTAGGCAGAACAATTTGGATCAAATCTGTCCTTGCTCTAGACTGGGCCATGTGATACTGAAATAGGTATTTCATCTTTTAGAAATCTCATTTTCCTCATCTATAACATATTAGGCTGATATCTACTTCGCAGAGGAATTAAAGTAGTTAGCACTGTCCCTGATTCAAATTAGAGTTCATTAAATGCCAGATCTTATTATAAGTATATTCATTTTATTTTACATCCTCATCTAAATATATTTCACTGTTTAAAAATCTTTTGTCACAAAAATGTTTTGTCTTTCAACATCACTTAGCAACATGGTGACCAACACGATGGAATATTTTGATATAGTGGGAGTTAACAATAAAATAACTTCGAACTCTACAATCAGAATTTGCTATCATTTGAATGTTTGCTGCTCCCCCACCAAATTTGTGATGAAATCCTTATGCTCACTGGGTTGGTATTAGGAGGTGAGGGCCTGTGGGAGGTGATTATTTAGTTAGGGGAGTGGAGCCTGCATGGATGGGATTAGTGCCCTCATAAAAAAGGCCTCAGGGAATCCCCTAGCCTCTTCTACCTTGTGAGGACACAATGAGAAGTCTGTGACCCGGAAGAGGGGCATCACCTGACCATACCAGCACCTTGATCTCAGGCTTTGAACATCCAGAGCTGTGAGAAATAAATTTCTGTGGTTTGTAAGCCACCCAGTCCACAGTGTTTTGTTATAGAAGCACAAACGAACTAAGACAGGACTAATCTCTACTAACGTATTCGCAATTTTTATTCAATTTTTCCTATAAAGAAATATATTATACATTTATTGCTTGAAAAGTGAACTTTTTAATGTGTATCTAGCTTTTAGTTTTTTAGAGTTGTGTTGTGAAAAGAGTTTCTTTAGATGGTCTTCAAAAACACAATTTTAAGTGACTAAATAATATTCTATCATACATAATAATGAGAATGTAATTTATTTAAATATTCCCCTATTGTTGAATATTTAGGTTGCTTGAAATTTTTGTTCATTGTAACATTTCCACGAACATCCTTATACATACATATTTAAAAGTATAATAGATACATTCAAATATATAAGGAATTTTACATATGGTTAGCCCTTGAACAACAAGGATTTGAACTGCTTGGGCCAATTTATATGTGGATTTTTTTCAACAAATATATAGTCGGTCCTCTGTATACCTGGGATTCGCTTCTGTGAATTTAACCAACCACAGATCGAAAACAGCAATTTCCATTGGGAGTTGGGAATCCCCATCTAAGAATGGCTAACTCAAGTTATTCATGAATTTTTGACTGCAGGGGTGAAGGTTAGTTGCCCCTATTGATTTGATCAAGAGTCAATGACATTCTAAGTGCTTTCCTAAAAATTTACAGCAGTTTACCTGCCTATCAGTGTTGCTTCATGGATTTGTGAACCCAAAATCAAGCCTATCTTTTCCATTTTGACCTGTTATTCCTACATAACAAACAGGCAAACCCTTACTAATTTTCTCTGTGGTTAACACACATACAAAATCTGTCCTAGCTTATTATGGCAGGTAACGGTGTATCTTGAATCACATTACAGTTTCAATAGTTATAATTAATTTCTGAAGTAATGTTAAGTGGCAACAGAAAAAGGAAAGGGTTAAAAAGGATTATGTTATTGGATATGAGAACTATATGGATTTAAATGTGGTTAATCCTTACAAAGAACAGAAAAACCAGGCAAAAATTATCTGTATTTTCTGCCCTCATTTCAAAGGTGAAAGGCAACCCGAATGAGTGACTAGACCATTATCATTTATCCAAATACTTGGTCCTTCATGTGGGTATATCTTCTTTGCATGACTACTCAAAATTATCTTTTCAGCCAAAACAGTTTACTGGACATCAGGCTTAATGTGGCCTGAGCTATGACCCATTCATTCATCCCTGCATTCATTCATTCATTCATTCATTTTTATAATATTTATTGAGGACCAACTGGGTGTTGGGCCCCACTGTAAGCACTTCAGTGAGCCAAAGAAATAAAAACTCCTGCCCTCTTGGGACTTACATTTCAGTGGAGGAAGACAATAATAATATAAGAAATTTATTTGGAAGTAATTGGCACAACAGAGTGAAAAAAGGCAGGGAAGAAGATAGTCTGGGTAGGAGTAAAGGCTAACATTTAAAAATGGGTAGTCAGGTAAGGCCTTCCTGACCAAATGACTTTTGAGTCAAAGTTGAAGGCAGCAAAAAATTGAGCCATGCAGATGCCGGGGGCAAGAACCCCTGGGGGTGCAGGAATGTCTGCTCCAGCAGGAGACTGGCTCTACAAAATTCTTTGGGAAGAGGGTCAAGAAATCGGAGAGAGAACAGGTCCTAAGCGCAGAAAGCTGCATGAGTGATTAGCTTGACCCACGAGCCACTGAAGATGAGGAGGAAAAGAAAGATCCTGTATGGTGGTTCACATTTAAATCTGATTCTGAATATGGCTAGAAAGATCTCTGTTGCCCAAGCAACATCGAGCTAGCACTATGTATATCACAACAGGGGAAAGCCCATCTCCCTTCCCCCACAGACAGTGGAGCAGAAAGAACTGTGTCAGGAGTACAGAGAAAGCTAAATGGTCCAAGTTGCAAGAATCAAAAGTTAGAGACAAAACAAGGCAGAGCATGGTGGACGTGAAAGGAATGGAGTTTACGGGAGACACCTCTCTGGAAGTCCCAGAAATAGGTGTGAGCGCTTTATAGGAGGTCGAGCTCTGTCAGAGTAATTTATGTATGAAATTTAACCTAATTTGTCCACACAAGCAAACATGTAGAATATTGGATAATTTCTTAAAATTTTTAAAGTGTTGAACCAAAGCTGTCTAACAGAAGCACTTTTTCAATTATTGTTTTCCTTCCTTTGAAGACCAGCTCATCTAAGCTGGCAACGGGAAGGATCAACAGTAAAAGCCAGTACAAATCTCTGCCACAGGAAAGTGTGACTAACACCACAAATCTGTAATTTAACAAACATCCAGAAAAACTGAATGTGAATGACCACAACTCTAACATATTGTTTCTTATAACTGGTTATTTCAAGGTCAGGTCAGCAAGGGAGACTTGGGTCAGAGACAAGGCATTTTATTATTCACAACTCAGCAAGCAGCATAAAGCAACAGAATATTTGGTACCCTAAACCCCCAATCTTACTGAGCAAGACCAAGACAGCCAGGTGACACCACCTGCATATGCAGTTAAGTTGTGTCATAGGGTAGAAATTCTACACTTAGAGAGTCTGAAATGTCCATACCGGGTAACTCGTTTGCTGGTCCATCGCTTGAGAGAGAGCTGCTTTTATGGTTGTTCACTGTGCAGATATCCTTGTACAGATAGTCTGGAACAAAGGAAGACAGTGCTTCTGCTTGCAAGATAGGCAGAATATGAAAAACCTATTGAGAACTGTTTCCGACAACACGAACAACTGATTTTAAGGAAATAAGCCAAAAAGTGAACAGACTTAAAACCTTCTGCTTTTGAACTATATTTGGGACAAACTGCCAAAATGAATACATTCTCAGGTTGCTATGACCTTAGGAGTGTTAGCCACATCATCTGGGTTCAGGGCAGACTTTTCCTTTGTCCTACTGGAGGTCATTCCTCTGGGCATGTATCTCCAGTGTTCTTCAGCCACAGTGACTGCAGGTAAATAGCCTGGAAAGAGCAGCCCCTCATTCACTATTTTCTTTCATATATTCCGTCTCATGTTCTGTTGGACCAATGGCATTTGGTTCTAAATGGGTACATCTAGCTATCTGGTTACAGAGGATCCTGGGGTAGAGTGAGATGGAGAACAGATCGCTGGAAAAGAAGCCTGACACAATGGCCAAATCATAAACCCTGACTCCATTAAGTCCTCTTTTCATATTGAATAGGCAATGAAATTGTATTACCTGTCTCTACAATGGAAAGAAAAATCAATATGTACAGTTTCTTCGTGTAATGAATGTCCTTCTCCATCCACGCTTCTGTCGCTATCCCCAACAGTTTACATGAGCATGATAAGAACACTGCGTCTTTAGAAGGGAATTTCTCATATCAGCCAATGAATGTAGTTTTTAAACCAGCATTTGTCACTATGGCTAAAATGAGTGCTTAATCAGGGCACAGTAAAGCAACATTATATTACTGAAGAAAGATTTTTTCCCTACCGCTTCCCAGGATGTCTGAGAATTTTAGTCAGGCGTGTACTGTGTAATAGAAAAAGTGCTAGACCTGGATTTTATTTCAGCTCCATGCAAATTAGTTATGTGGTCTCGATTAGGCCACTGAACATGTCTTACTGTCAGATGTTGATATTTCAAATGGGGAAAATAATCTTTGTTTTGTTTTCCTCATAGGTTCATAATGATTATTAAAATTAACAACATACTATATGCATAAGAAGGGGTGTGGTAATCAAGTCTCATATAATATGAAATAGTATTGCAATTATGGCAATATTCAAAGTAAAGTAGAATCTTTTCATAATATTGCCATTGAGGAACAGGATTAATATTTCCCTGGTTTCAGTTTTTTTTGCACCATAGGGAGCATAATATGATTGATAAAAAGACAAAATCCATGTAGGAATGAATGACATTCTGGAATATATCAGGGCAATCTAAGTAACAATCTCCCAACATTGTTATCACTATTCATTAACATGTTTTTCTCAGCTGCACATCCCCGAATATAACCAAGTGATAACCATGTAGTTTATTCAAATTTCCCGGGGTGTCTTCTATAGACTCTTTATCTCAGTCTTCTGGGACAATATCATCCTCAGTTTATGGCTCTCATCATAATACTAATATTTTCTCTTTTTGACAACTGGGAAATTAAATAGGAGTCAACAAAAAACTTGGGGTGGGTAGTAGAAAAAAGGTTTTGCCTCTCCATGTGACTATGTAAACTGTGACCTGCATAATAATATTATAAAATATCTACTTTTGTTTTAAATTCAAAAATAAAACATGGATCCACCACGATTCCATGGATTTTAGCCACCCACATAGGGAATCAATTCCCATAAGTACTGACCTTTTAAAATACCAATTTACTCACTACTAACTTATGTAAGCTCTCATCTTGAAACTAGAGATACTGACACAGAAATATTTCTAGGATCAAAACTGAAAGCAGGTAGATGCCGTGGTTGTGTACCTAAAAATATCAAATCTGCCTGAATTGAATACAAGTTGAGGTTACTGAAATTTGGTTCACTGAACAACTGGGTGAAAATACATATCACAGTTCAGATATGACAGCCTACTTGGAATTTCTTTTAGTAACTGAATAGGTACTGTGTGAGTGTGTGTGTGTGTGTGTGTGTGTGTGTGTGTGTGTGTGTGTGTTTATAGGAGAGCCACCCAGCATGGTTAGTTTTAACCTCAGGTGTTCTTTCTTTCCTCAAACACCAAGAGCCAATGGTCTCACTGAAGTGGGATCAGCTAACCTGGAGGGAACAGAGGAGAGAGATGCAGAAGATAAAAGGAAGCTGAGTGAAGGAGTTAAATTGAGTCTTGTTTCCTGGATAAACTTAGGTCAGTCAAAAGTATTCCAGAATGTCTGTCTGCTAATATACCACTCGCACAGGTATGAGTCACGCTTTTGGACATTATCTAGTGCTGAGATGAGGTATTCTTGAAGTCACCAACTTTCCTGGCGATGGAAACTCATGATGCTATGTGTAAATGGTTTCAATTGGTGGCTCACAAATTTTAACACACATCAGAAACATCTGCAGAATCTTTAAAACACAGATTGCTTGACCCCATCCTGAGAGCTTTTCTTCAGAAGGTTGGGACCAGAGCCTGAGAATTCACATTTTTAACAAGATCCCAGGTGATGCAGATAATGCTGGCTGAGGGACCACAATTTTGTAACCAACTGGGACTACTCTACTTCCATGCGTGTGCTTTATAATGATCTAATCAAATTCCATATTCAAATCACTATAAGTGAGCTCCCATACCTCAAATAATAAGTAGCCATGGAGTCAAGCAAAGCTGTTGAAAGTGATTAGTGGAGAGTCATAGAAATTAAGTTCATGGTCAGAGGGGCTACTCTTTTTAGTTGAGAAACTGACTGGCTTATTTTGAAATGAGTCAAGTTCTAGTGCTTGTGGCAGAAACTATGAAACACAAGGTCCTTTAATCACAAAAATGATGACTGGCAACTTATCCCTAGATGTTCATCTTCACTTTTAAGTATTGTGGGATTGGGAGGACTCAGAAGAGGAGTTAAGAAGGATTCTACAGGACCAAGTGGAAAGCTCAGATGCCGAGGAGCTCCATATTCCCTCTCATTCTGTAATAGAGTTCAGAACTCTTTATTGAACCACTTATTCATCTAATCATATATCGAGTGGCTGCTGATTGCCTATTAAATACCAGGAATTGACCTAGATGAAGAGATCACAACTGGCAACAAGATAGGCATAGTTTCTGCTTTCCTGGGGCTTACCTCTCAGTGTGGTTGGGAGGAAGTGATCGGGAGAGAGGAAGATAGAACGAACATAAAACAATAAATAAATAATCTGTAAAAAAAAATCACACAGCAGTAAGTGAAATGCAGAGAAATAAAACAATGACTTGATATCAAATGACAGGTTACAGAGTGGCTATTTTGGATCGGCTGGTCAGGGAAGGTCATTCAGGGATGACGTTTAAACTGTGATTTGAATGACAGAAAAGAGCCAGCCATGTGAAAGATCAAGAGCTTTCCAAGCAGAGGGAGCAACAAGTGAAAAGCCTTAAGGTGGGAGGAAGCTTGGCAAGGATAAGGAATGAAAAATCAGTGTGGCTGGGGCATTGGTGGCCAGAGAGGGAGCGCTATCAAATGAGGCTGAAGTGTGAGGCAGGGGCCACTTCAGAGTTGTGGATGAGATTTAACTGTTGGTCTGGGAAAAAACAAACAAACAAAAAACAACCACAGAACACTGTAGTGATGTGATGTGACTGGTATTATAAGGATGCAGTGGAGATAGCATTTGGTAGGACAGGGACAAATTAGAAGCTGCGGACTAGTTGGGAATCAAGACAGTAATACAAGAGAAAGATGATGGTGGCAGTGACCAGGTGTTGTGAGTTGAAGAACAGTTAGATTCTGTAGAAATGTGGTTGATAAAACATTGCTGATTTTTTGAGTATGTGTGTGGGGATGTGCATTAGGAAAACAGAGGCACCAATAATTATCTCCAAAATCCGTGTTACTCAATAACGTGATTCAAGGTCCAGAAGCATCACATCATTTGGAAGTTGTTACAAATGCAGAATCATATTCTTTAACCTAGATCTACTGAATTACAAGACCCCTCCCCTACCCTGGGTGATTCATATACACATTAAAGTTTGAGAAGCCCTGTGCTAGATTATTGTCTTGATATCCAAAGGAGAATAGTGCTACTTATCAAGATGAAGAACCTGAAACAGGAGTCAGTTGTGGTAGGGAGAGGAAATAAAAATTATCTTTTAGGCATGTAAATTTTGAAACGTTTATTTGACTGTAAGTGAAGACCTCAAGTAACAGTTTGTTAGATGAGCTTGGGTTTCTGAAGAGTGGTAAGGGCTAGAGATAAAGATGTGGGATTCTTTAGCACTTAAATGATTCTCACTACCCAGTGAATGAATGGAAGGGCTTACTAGTGAGAAGATGTAGATAGAAGAGAGGACCAGGGATGAACTGGGTACTACAAAGTTTAGAAGTCTATTAACAGGAAGTGTCAGCAAAGGAGAATGAATAGAGGAAAGCCATGAGAGCATGGTGCCACAGAAGCCAAGAGAAGAAAGTGTTTTAAGAAAAAGACAGAGGCCAACTACACTGAAGGGTGCTGATAGGTTGAGTAAGAGAATAGAGAGTATTGGAGTTGGCCACATGGATGTGAGTGGTAACACTGGCCAAAGCAGTGTCAAAATGTTGGAAATAGATGCATTTGGAGAACACAGAGGAGAGAATTTGAGGTGAGTGAGTTGAGAAAATTTTTACAGGTGACTTCTTCAAGTTTCTGTTGGATTGGGAAGGGATAACAAAGGGAGGGATAATAGAGTTTTGTTTACCTATTTCATTTGGGCTCTACAAACAGTGACCACTCTTTCTTCTTCCACAGCCAAACTCCTGTCTCTTTCCAGATATGTGGAGTACAAAGTATGAAAGATCCTAGCCGCTGCTTTCGAAAAACTCATAATCCAGTGAAAGAGAGAGTTGCACACAAATCATACAATGTTCTGATAACTCTGCAGTAGAATTGTAGAGGTTTATGGGCTGGGGAGAGAGTTAATGTTTTTGCTTGCATTGTGCTAGGTACGTTGCGTGTATTATTTAATTTAATCCTCACTACATCCCACTGAGGTTATCCCAAATTACTGATGGGAAAATGGAAGTTCAAAGAGCTTCAAGGCTTGTTTTTATGGCAGAACTAGTACATGGAGAAGCTAAAATTTGAAACCAGGTCTGCTGACCCTAGTGCTGTGGTTTTTGCAATGCCACGTTACTTTTCATGGTGGAAGAGGGAACAAATAGAAATCATGCCTAGCAAAACTGAGCAATCCTTCACAAATTACAGTACAAGGATTCCTTACAGTATTAATACAGAAGAGTTGCACCTTATACAGTGTTTAAAGGTAAAACTCCAAATGAAATTTTAGGTGAAAAATTTCCTAAAAATCCCACTGTATTATATGTCCCTGGGAAATACTCACTGTATGACAGCCATTTAAGAATTGAGCTCAGCTGAAGAAATGTCAGACTTGTATCTCCCTTCTCACTCAGGGAAAGCTAATCATTGAGGGCACTCACCTGTAGCACTGTTCTTAGTATCTGCTGTGCACACGTGGTTTTATTAACAAGTTAAATTCACATAGCATGCAAATCTAGTAGGAGTTAATATTAACTGAAAACCTACTTTGTATGCTCAGTGTATTAGGAACCTTGCATGCATGGTCTTCTCCAAAATTTAATCCTCACACGAATACTGCGAGGTAGGTATTTTTTATCTCTGATTTGCTTATGGGGAGACTGATGTGCCGGAAGTGAGAGATGGCCAGTTGGGGAATTGATTTCCCAGCTCCAGCCGGCTCTGCGTGAGCATACCTTCCACTGTGCACCTGGGCTTCCTGGCTTGCAATCTCCTGTACCAGCCAAGCCCATCCTTACTTAGATAACTCACAGGGCTCCCCCATCATGCGGCTGGCCCATTCACCAGTGGTAGCTTCCCCCTTTTCTCTCCATTTCTCTCTTTTACTCCTTTCATTACTAAGACTCCCTAAGGCTCATTTTCCTTCTTGTGTCCCTGCTGGAGCTCATTAGTATCTATGTATTATCTAGGGAATTTTCATAACTGAGGAAACAAACTCTTTCTGATGTTAGAAACCATGTGACCTGATTTAATGTAAACACATTAAACATACTCCTGTCAAAGTAAAAATTAGTTTTTTGCCTTTCGAAGTTGTCAGAGCAACTGTTTTAAAGTGTAGATGTTTGCAAATACCGACTAAAAGGCTCAATAAAAGTACTGCTTAGCTCAATTCAGATATAATTTGATGTTTTTATTCACATAAGCCTCCTTTTAAAAGATTATTACAACTTTTGTTTTTTCAATTTTCTTTAATAGCCCTCTGGATAGTTTCTTATTTCTTAGCTAGCTAATGGGCATTTACCCTGGTGCCTGTTTGGATAATACGAACCTGAGTTTTAGGGTTTTACCTATGGGATTTTTTCTCCCAAACCTCTGACTCTGGTCTGTCTTTGGATATTCGTTCTCTGTCCCTGGAAAATGCTCTGGGCATTGCGAGCATCCACTGTCTTCCAAGTCTCTCTCTTTCTGGGAAAGAGCAGCTTGCGATATGGCTCAGTTCACTTCTTTCCAGATCAGAGTACAAGTCACAAGGAAGTCGGCCGTGAGGAGTGAAATCAGAGCTCGATGGGCTGTTTGGAGTGACTTTTGCATCTTCATTTTTTCACCCTCTTGTACTTGATGCTGGAAGAAGGCAGTGATGACAATTATATGTGATATCCGCCTACTGAAGTTAGGCTTGGAAATTAATCCGGAGACATTGTTTTAGATCAGAAAGGCTAGGTCATGTTGAAGCAGCAAGCGACACCAAAATCTTAGTGGCTAGCCAAAACGGCATTATTTTTAGCCACGTGAACCTTCTGGTGGCCCAGGCATCTCTCCAGGGGTTGTCCCATGCCGGGACCAAGTATTTAGGCAACTTTCCTTTCATAGCACATTCCTCTCAACATGGGGCTTCAGTGTTTGTCTAAGTTGGGAAAGAAAGCATTGGGGATTATGCATTGGCTCCCAGGTATTTTTTCTCCAAAGTGACCTCCCTCCATGTCTTAATCTGTTGGCCAGGATTAGTCATAGTCCCATCTACCTGCAAAGGATTTGAGAAACATAGGGTTCTGTTCGTATAGGAAGGGCCAGGAAACCAAGGTGTTCACTATTAGCACCTATTGCAGATGCCTTTGGAAAACATTCCTCCAACCATCATTTTCTTTGACATAGGACTGCCTGGGGGACGTGCAGTATGGCCTTTGGTGGAAGGGTGTGTAGGCAGAGGGGTGAGAAATTTCTTGCATCTGGAAGACACCCACCAATGACTTTATCTATAAGCCTGGATGATGAACTTCCAAAAATTTTCTTGTATGCCATTTTGGCATACAGAGACCATTAAAGAAAAACAGACTAATCTCCTTATAGCCGTGAGTAAATAAATAGAGTTTTACGAGATATTTTATAAGGTCGCCAAGGACTTTTAATTGAGGGCCTAGATCTGGATTCTCCTAGGTACAAAATAGGCAAGTGTGGATTTATATATTTTAAATTCTGTTTTTTTCCAAGGGTTGTCGTAGGAATTAAAAATTAAAATGGGGCCCAGGAAGCAATGATGAGTCAGAAAGGGAATGTAGAAAGCGTGGGCATGTACACAAAGTATAAACTATAAAGCTGTGACCTTCTCTGAAGGGCAGGAATGGGATCTTTCATTTAACACATCTTAGTTTGTTATCCTGGGAGCAAGTCTGATACCAGTTTCTTATGGGAATAGTGATCAGGCCCCACTGCCTTACAAATATCATACACGTGTATATATGTACAGTCTCACCTCTAAAATTTCAAGGTAGTGGAAAGTAATCTAATTATTTGGATAATTAAAAACAACCAAAGTGCAAGTTTAGAACTTGTACTTTTATGACTGCAAAGCTGGCTATCAAAATGACAGGGTGTCTGGATGTGATCGTTGCTCGCACTCAGATTAAATGAGTGCATTAGTTGATTGTTTCTGGTATGAAGATAAGCAGAGAAAAGTATAATAATGCTGGCATTTAAGTGGACCTAATTAGGCTTCAAGTTTAACACTCCATTAAGATGAATGGGAAAGGGTCACCCTCTGTTCGAGTTGTGGCATTGTCTTTGTGTGTCTGGATTTTGCCTCTGAAGACAACGGTCTGTCAGCGTACGTTCTCACCATCACCCCTGTAAAGCAGGCTGGAAATTTAATTCTTTTAAAATTAAATCTCAGGTTCTGGAGGCCACAGTAAAATCCATGGGGAGATCTTAAATCTTCAAGTTCTACAGCTGTGTAAGTCATAAATAACAACAATAATAATGATAATTATTTCCGTCGTCTATAGGAGCCTTCAAGTGCAGACTTCAGTGATTCCTGAATACGATCCAGTGAAACTAACAACCTCCAGCTTGCCACTGAAGGACCCTGTCCATAAAAAGGGTGAGTGACTTGGGTAAAGGCACAGAGTACGCCACTGGTAAAGCCAGAATAACATGAATGGGACTGCTCAGTTTTTGTTGTAATAGTCTGTCATCCATCAGGGAAAGGGAGTATGGAATCTTGTCTACGAAACTGAGGGCACGTTCATTCGACAGAAAGCCTAGGAAGCAAAGGGCAGCACAGCACTTTAGATCTGTTTGCAGGGAGATTACTGGGTAAATCCTGCCATCTGCCATAAGGAAATTCGGCTCAGTGGTGTGCGAGCAGGAAAAAAGTTTAGTCGTGACAATGATCAAGGTGCATGGATGAGGTCTGAAAGTTATGAAACTATGGAACACATTCATGGTTATTCAAAGAGCCACAGGGCCACCTAGGCCTCTTGGTGACTAGATTCCGAAGCCAGATGTCTAGGGATTGCATAAGGAGAAGCCAATATCGCTTGAATTGAGTGGTTGAGTAATGGTTGCCATGGTTTTCTGATTCTTTGGAAGGTAGCATGGCTACATCTCCAATTGCCCTCATAGGACTGGTAACTTCTGATTATGTTCTAGACTTGCTGCATGTCATTGGACAAATAACTTCCTCTTGCTAAATTTCAATTGCTTATTTAAAAAAAAATTGTTAAGTTGAAATATGGCCTGCTTATCCAAATTCCAGTATTGTGGTTACGTTACTCAGTGAAGTTGTAGAAAGAAAGGTTTACTGTACAGTTGGTGCCTGGACAGACCAATTACTATGTCCAACTGTTTTCCAAGTATGAAATTATAAATTTGAAATTGTTTAACTGGGTCCAATTATATTAAAATAATGGCTGTATTTTTTAAATAAATCATTAATCTTAAGATTTTGGAGTTGGATGGAAGGAAATATAGTTCTCTGAGCCAAGTCCTTACTAAATGCTTAGATTCATTATTTCAAATCCCTGACTCATGGTACATCATAACTTGAACATTTCTAATAATGGAGACTTGAGAACGGGACATCCTTTTTCCAATGTTGATCATCATTTGGTTATTAGCTCTTCTCGCTCTGCCTTGCAATGCTCTACACCGATTGATACTAATGTTGTCTCTGAGAATACAACGCTTGTTCATTCTGCTATTTGATAACTTTCAGTTATTTGAAGCAAGCGATCATGTCGGTTACTTGGTTTTCTTTTTTAATTCGTAATAGAACATAGAGAAGTTTCAGAAACTTTATTGCTTCAAAGAGTTCCCTCAAGCTTTAGTATCATGTGAGGATTTGACCTATCTTATAAATACCCTATGTCATATCATTAATATTTGATTATTCCTGCTCATTGAAAACAAATAAGTTAACATTTGGAAGGTATTCTTTTTCAAAGTATATTTCATCTTTTAAATTATTTTTGGTATGGGGAAATCAAATTAATTTGGGTTTATACTATTTAATTTAAAAATGTATTTATTTTTGATTTGCTTTGTTCCAGAGTTAGTCATTAAATGCCATTTCCAATAATACACTGACAAGATAAAAAACATGAAAATGGCCAAAGGATATAAAAGGCAGAAAAATAAGATAGGAATGAGTAAAGTTCACTATATAAAATACAGTTAAGTGGCTATTATACTTATTTGTGACTGGTCCAAATTTGATTCTGAATTTGATAGCAGCCTATTCAAAGACAAAAATAAAATCAGTTACAAGGCTAATAGCATCTAAAATGTTAAAAAGACAGTTGGAAGAAACTCAATGATTTCTCATGCTGAGTCCTGAGAACATGCTCTCCCAAGTTCTCATAGGGGACACTCTCTGTGATGAAGTAAGACGGTCTTAAATAACATTCTTACAGTGAATTCCACAACAGCTTTTATAGAGTTTTATCACCATTGATGAAATTCCCAAGTGCAAGTGCCTGGTACTGAGTGAGCACTTATAACGGGCTAAATTGTTTCCCCTCAAAAGATGTTGAAGTTCTTACCCCCAGTGCCTGTGAGGGTTACTCTACTTGGAAATAGTGTCTTTGCCGATGTAATCAGAGTAAAATGAGGTCTTACTGAATTCGGGCGGGCCCTGATGTGACTGGTGTTGCTAAAAGGAGTAGAAGAGACACAGACAGGGAGAAAGGAAAGACGTATGAACACAGAGCACAGACTGGAGTTGGCTGCCACGTGCCAGGGAATGCTTGGGGCTATCAGAAGCTGGAAGAGACCAGGAACCTTCCTCCCTGAGATGGTTCAGAGGTTGCATGGCCCTGCCAACACATTGATTTTAGATTTCTAGCTTTCAGAACTTTAACGGGATAAATTTCTGTTGTTTTAAGCAACTTGAATTGTGATACTTTGTTACATATACAGCCCTAGGAAACTAATATGGTGCTTAATAAATATCTATCAAGTGTATGAGTAAATTTTATGAACTAGTCAACTAATGAGAAAGGCTACTCAGAAATTGAAAGACACTGCTATGATTAACTAAAGAAAATAACTGACATAATCCCACCAGATATATTTATATTCATTTCTATTTTTACTAAAGTCAGTATTTCTGCAGAGAAGATTTATTTATTGTGGGTTTATAATTGATAACCTATGATCAGGAGGTTTAATATGTAGATTTGGCCACTTCTGTGAACCATTTTATTTCTTGTGACATAAAACACTTCCTAGAGTTTTGAGCAGTATCCAGTCTATAGTAAGTACTCAAATAAACATTTAGAGGAATGATAAGATATGTGGTAAATTCCACTGTTACATGAGGGTAGGGGAAGGTTTTGTCCCCAAATGCCATTATTATAAAGGGGACACATTACACTTATATGTTTTAATTAGCTGTGTCACGGGAATCCTATTAAGTCCCCTTGTGAATTTTACTATGTATGGTTGTTCCTGCTTCTTTTTCAATAGTGTTTTTCTCAAAACACATACCCATGACTTCAATCCTTATCATCTCCAACTATCTACAAGAAATCAAATAAATCAATGACTCCCTAAACATGGAGAAGAAAAGAAAATGAAAAATGAGTCAACTGGAAAAACAGTGTCCTAACTCTGATTGGAAGACAATCTACCAAAGTTGTTTCCAAACCAGGTTCATTCTCTTGAGTACTGGCTTCCCCTCCTACTTTCTCCTCAAGGCAGTCGAATGTTATGATAAGATAAAGGCAGCGACTAATGGGTCATATGTCCACCACAAATTATGAAAGCTCACCAAATACAGATGAATATCATTCTTGATGAGCTAGTTTAAAAAAACACATTCTTTTCAATAACGCAATATTTTATTTGAAATGACAAAGCTTTTGGGCATCATTGGACTCCTATGAATATAATACCTTCGACTTAAAAAGCAGAGAGATAAAGTCTCTCAAATTTTCAACACAGAGACATCATTTCAGACCTGGAAAAAAGAAAAAACAAGAAACCCAAACAAACAGATTAATAAAAGAAAACCAAACCAAAAACATGGTGGGCAATCTCTAGCGGATCCATGGAAATAGGGACCTCTTGAATGTTCATGTGTTTGCAAAGTTCTGTTCTCATATTTCCTAGGTTCATCCCATTGGCAGTTCCACCCCTGTAGGAAATATAATGGAACACAATCTCAAAGCTGCCCTGCTCTGGTAATATTCACAGGTTCTCTTTCCCCCCAAGTTTGAGCTGAGGCACTTTTCCTTTCTAAAGACCAGCATCTGGCCTCTTCGTGCACTCATTTGCATGCCAATACTGGATTGCTCTCCCAGCGCACAGCTACTTAATAGTGGTGCTGGTGTCCGAGCTCTGGGAACAAACCAAATGGTTTGGGTGTGCTTTTGTGTGCAGTGTGTGTCGTTGCTACAGTGTGCTTATTAAGAATAGTACACATTCATTATAACAAGATTGCTCTTTTGCTTAGGGGCCATCACGGAGCATTCTGTAAATGAATTAACAGTAGCATGCATTTGTGTATTATGGGCCCAGAAGATGCATTTGTTTATTAAATAAATCTGTAACACAGAAAGTATAGATGAAAAAAATCTAGAAAATAATCAGAGTGCGCATGTACAGTAGCTATTTGTTTCTTCTCCTTCTTCTTTTTTTTTTTGAAACCTCAATGTCTTGGCGAGTTTTCTCCTTTGTTTCTTTTAAATAACCAGAAATCACAGGCCACACTATAGACTAACAGCCTGCAAAAATTGATGTAAAAAAATGTAGAAATCAAATTTAAGTTACAGAAGCCCAAAACATTTCCAGAAGTGGTTTTGTAAATAACCATGTAAACTTAAAATAGTTTAATATTATGACTCTTTTGTTTTTCTTAAAGATTCTTTTGTCTTAAAATTGTTTGTCTCTAAAAATTGCTATTTTAACTTAATTTTTATTTTTTGCTAAAACTTAACTTGCACCAAATATATAATTTTCCCCATGAACTTTGTTTTCTTTTGAAGGACAAACTGCTTTGGGGACGTTCAGCTAATATTGACCCATTTATTTCCAACCTTTTGGCCCAGGTATAGCTAGTATATTAACAAACCTGAGTCACTCTGTTGGATTTTATTCCTGTTAACTAATGATGATTTTTAAAAGCCCAATGGCAGTTGTCTTCAAGAAACATGTATAAAGCACCCATGGGCAAAGCCAAAGGGGGAAAAGATTGACGGTGGGAGGTAGGGGTGGGTGGGGCTAGGGAAAGTGGTGGCAGGAAAATGGAGACAACTGTACTTGAACAACAATAAAAAAGAAAGGAAAAAAATTGCACTGGGAACTCAGAGTCTGTTTTTAGATGTGATTATTCTATATTTC
The DNA here is from genome assembly GCA_004026545.1 of Mormoops blainvillei. Lineage (NCBI taxonomy): Eukaryota > Metazoa > Chordata > Mammalia > Chiroptera > Mormoopidae > Mormoops > Mormoops blainvillei. The sequence goes on from PVJD01004262.1 coordinate 115,440, forward strand.
TCTCCATTTATATTTTTTCTCTTGATGTTTTTACTATATAATCTGATATGTTGTGCACTTAATATATAATGGAAAAGAAATGGAAAGATTTAAAAATATGAAACACTAAAAGAGTCTCAGGCCCAGCAAGGAGAGTAGGAAATCTATTAAAATGAGCCGAGGAAAAAAAGAAAAGAAGAAACAGTCATCATATTCCCAAATTTTTGAAATTCTTATGCTATTTAAAGGACAAATGTCCTTTAAAAAGATAAATGGAAGCCTTTCTATATAATCCAGGGATACTAAGTGAAATTTGCCAAAATATTTTAAAAGGGGAAGAAAGCCTGGTAATGGATTAGGACTTCATAGATTTTTAACTTAGCAAAAGATCTATGACACTATTTAAAAAAAAATCTGGCTAATTAGTACATTTAAAACTGTGTTTTGTAAGAAACATGGCAGGACTCAGATATTTCATATGCGGCAGAAATATACAGCCGATTGAAAACAGGGTTACACTCTTCTCCCACATGGAATCTTAAATACTTAGCATTTTGCCTTTAAAGTAGTAACATTCAGCTCTGTTTTTATTGGAGGAAAAAAAAAAACCCCTACCATTGTAGTAACTGATTTGATTATTATGAAAAGGAGAGGGAAATATTTGAAACCCAGTTTCTTTTCTTTCATGTTTTCTTCCTTTTTATTATTATTATTTTGGTAAAAAGCTCTACTTTTCCAGAGCATTTTATTTATTCTGTTGCAGCTTTTAGCAAGGCCAGCCAATCAGAAAGTCTGTAAGGGCCCAGGCCCAGACTCGGTGCTGAGCTCCAAATGCGATTCCAGTCCTGACAGGGGGATTATAGGAAACAGATGACTTACGCTTCTAATTTGTGGCCTTAAATTGCAAACAGAATTTCAGGAGTCGAGCAGAGTAATAAATGGCAATAGAAAAAGCCACACACAGCCAAATCAGTATGTGGTGGTTGTAGGTTAAACTAAATGGGAAGAGACAGGTTATGATGGTTCAGTGTATTACAGAGAAGAAAGTCTTAAATTACCAGTGCTGAGAGGTATTGCTCCACGGCAGACAGCATTGCATTGTGCAGTCTACAGATATCCCAAGCAGAACAATAAAAAAGCAGGTTTAACATAGAACCTGTTGCTGGAGGAATCATTTTTTTTTCTCTTTTAGAAATGGAAGTGGTGTTTTATGTTTGTTTTGACCTCTGCTGTATACTTGGCCCCTTAACATCTGTTTTCTACCATTGCCGTTTTTCACACCAAATTAAATGTCGAGGAGTCAGATAAAATAAGTTCAAAATATGTCCAAATTATTTTTGTTGACTTCCAACAAATGTCTCAGTAACTCTTTTCACACGGAACGATACCATTTAAATGCCAACGCAGAAAATTATTTTCCTTTCAACGTTTTAGAAGCTGAAGAAAGGAATTTTGAGGTGTACTTGAACTTGGGAAATATTGATTGCATTGGCCTTTTCGGTAACTTGTATGACTGTTTCAGACTTGCTTTAAGGCTCTTCCATCATATAAAGTTATGTGCATTTGTTGGACAAAAATTCCACGAAAATTGTTTAAGAACAGCATATAAAAGAGCCATTATTCAGAGCTGCTTCACACCATAAATACCAGTTAGAAACAAAAGAGACCCACTGTTTATCATGTGCAAACCTATATGTATGTTTTCCTTCACGATCTCTATGTGTGTGCATGTGTGTAGGAATAAGAGTTAAGACAATAATGACGTGAATTATCACTGTCAAAAGAAGCCTGGTTGTCATGTGTCTGTAGTACAGAAATTTAAAAGAACATCCCATTTTAAATTTCTAATTCAATAAATATTTTAATAAAAGTAAACTACCTTTCTTTGCAAAGAATACCATCTTCTAAGATCCAACATATCTGTGCATCGGAATTTGACAACTTATCCATGATAAAGATTGAATAATTATCCGACCCTCTATTACTTATTGCCTATATATCAAAATGGCATGTTCCTAGTGAATGACAGGAATGGGGCTTACTTAATCCACAATGTTGTGCCTGAAGTGGGGCCAAGTAGAATCAATAGTTTTTCTTCCACTTTCCTTATGAACAAGAAGTCTATCACACTAAAATTTTGATCTTTTAACTATTATAGTAACTTTAACCTTAAAACTTTTGTTCTACATGCTGAAGAAAAGCTGCTCTGTGACAGGTATCCTGGGGAAAAATAAACTATTTTCGTTGAACTATTAAGCAAGTCTGTTGATAATCATTGGAGATGACTGGCTAAATAGATTTTGATTAATCACTTGTAAAAATTATGCTTGTTAGAAGCATTTCACGTTCTGTGTCATGGTGATATCAATGTTGGTTATAGCTATTTCTTTGTAGATGGTATGTTTTTTGTTTTTAAATCACCTGGCAAAAAGAGAAAACAAATCTTAGATGAAAGCTTTTGTCTCTAACAGAAAACTCTTTTCATGCCTGTCAACGTCTTCTTCTTCCTTTTTTTTTTTTTAAAGAAATGCTCAATTATTATTTGTGTCATAGTGGGAAGACTGGGTCTCTATAGGGCCTGAACCTTTTCAAACAGGAGATAGCTTTTGTTTTTGTACCCCATCAACACTGATCACCTAATTAAATCTGATATCTCTGGCTGAAGCAAAATGATCTGTAATAGTTCTTTGGAGTTTACTTAATTAGTTTCAATGTCTTTTGTGTGGTAATGCGCTGATATTTTATAAAATGGAGCTGATAAAAGAGGAGGCAAAAGCAGTCTTGCAAGGGACAAGGGAGCAGGGAGGTGAGAGGGAGGGCAGACCAGTAGGACCAAGCCATGAAAGCAAGGTGTAGTTCCACTGCAAGGGCTTGCAGGCCAGTCATTCATTAGCTGAGATCATCAAGCAGATCTGACCTGGGGAAAGGCTTCTGTCAAACGTGGGCCTGGGCATCTGTCAGGGCCTCCGATTCCACACCTTGATCAGCCCAAGATACTGACACCATTTTCTTTAACAAACACCAACAGCCTTTTTTCTCCTTCATTTTAACATCTCTCAGGGGTTGGATTCCCTTTCTTCTCCTGCTCTGTAGAGAGTAAAGGGAGCTTGTTAACTTGCTTAGATATTTTGACTGTGGATGCGCTTTGGCCACTTGCCTGTGGTAACAGTGTCAAAGCATAACTTGGTATAATTGCTCTATTTGCAGTCAGAAGAGTGTTCTGTCTTTATGTTCAAGCTGCTGAATAAAAAGGAAGTGTCATTTTGGAAAATCCTGTAAATTATCCTCAAAGTTCAGTTAAAATACAATGTGTGACCTACCTGGTATGTCTTGTGTTCATTGCCAAGATACAGAAGAGTAAAATAATGGGGGTTTAACTGCATTAGTTAAAAGCTAGTAACTTTCTCTGTTCCTTATGCTGAGATTGGAGAAAAACAAAATAAAATGAAACTTAAAAATAAAAGCAGCAGAGCTGGGCTCTTTGTAATTTAAAAAGTAACTGGAAAGCATTAAAATTTTTAATTATCCATTGTGTCACAATTTTTATACAGAATGGATTAGAAATGACAATTTTTGATGGACCTTCATTTAATAGAGGCATGCATAATTTACAGACATTAGCAATATCCATTCTGCAAGTGGGAATTAAGATTGTAATGGAACTTTATCTTATTGATAGGTAATAACAGGTGGCAATCTAAAACCATATTTATTATAAAATGCACTTTTACCCATGGGTCCTTTATACATGTTCCTTGACAGTCCTTCCCCTTCTTTCCCCCATTCGCTCCCTCCCCGCTCTTCCCTCCTCTCTGGTTACTGTTAGTTTTTTCTTTATTTCAATGTCTCTGGTTACATTTTGCTTAAATAAAAAAATACACTTTTAAAGCAGTAGAGTTTTATTCACTCTGTGTTTTGTAAATTTGTATGTTTTCAAAGAGTCGGTATAGTAGGAACAATTGCAAAATGGGATCTGTGGGTTTTTTTTTTCCTTTACTACGTAACAATGTAAAATTTGAGGCAAATAGTCTTGAATGAAAGAAAACTATGGGTATCCTTCTGGCCTTTTCCACACAAGATGCATGTGTGCACATCTTCCAGGATGATCCTTACAGAATGAGAGCCAGGTGAACATTATGTGACACTGGGAGGTATGGGGCTGCCAATGTTGGCGTTATTTAGTCAGAGAAAAATGATCCTTCCAGTTAAGTAGACACTCCCTGTGTCTTACAAACTGTACAAAACTACATGCTGCTGGCAGGTAATGGCTTGTAATTAGTGTGGCAGGCAGGTAATGACATGAAATCACCTGCCAATTGTTTCTGAGCATTTGCTCTGTTTCAAAACCCTAGATGAGTGGGAAAGATGGGGGGTGGGGTGGGTGATAAGGATGCAGGCAGAGAAAAGGGGAGGAACACAACCAGGGAGTCTCATTCCGAACAGAATTTCTCCCCATTTGTTGCTTATTTTACCCCCAGGTCCTCCCTCAGCAGTGCCAGAGAGGCATTGAAAATTGGCAGGTTACTTTACCTGCCTGCTGCTCTTACTGGGAGAGATGGTGTCTGTTGAGAAATTCTTTTCTGTTTTGGAATCAAACCAACCTTCATAGTTGTAGCCTCTATGCTAGAAAATTGGGATTGGGAGAGCAATGGCAGCTCAGGTAGTTTGAAAACAAGCATGAGTTACTCAGAGCCCTACGTCACTTTTCTCTTAAAACCTACTTTCTTTCTTTTTAAAAAAATTTTAACACTTTTTATTATGAAGTTACATATATTTACAGAAAACCACATTAAACAAATGCATGGTTTGATGACACTACAGTGTTCTAGATGAACATCTCGTAACCACCACTCAGGTCCAGAAATAGCCACCCCAATCAATAAATGAATGGACAAAAAAAAAAAAAAGTGCCCTATACATGCACAATGGAGTATCATTCAGCCTTATAAAGGAGGAAATTCTGACTCCTGTCCCAAGATGAATGAATCTCAAGGACATTGCACTAAGTGAAATAAGTCAGTCACAAAAAGACAAATACTATGCGATTCTACTTACATGAGGTACCCAGAGTAGTCAAATTCATATTTATTTTATCAGCTTTCCTCAACTTTATGGAGAGCTGTTGGTATTGAAGCAAGAAGAGCTGGGAGTCTGTGTGACTTGAGACAGGACCAGCTCTCTAAGGGTCCCACAAATGCTTTGGACCAGCACTTAACTCTCGAGAGTGCATATAGTTTCCAAGTGAGTAACTTAACTGAACATATTAAAATGTAGTTGGGGAGGAAGGGGGTAATGGCAAGGTGGACAGCATGTGGCCTCTCTGAATTTGAGTGACACCTATTTTGCTCTAGCCAATTGCTAGGCTATGTGTACAGGGTGGCCAGATTTCCCACCTTCTTAAGAAGAGAAAATTCTTAAGAATTTTATGAAAAAATATCCCATATTTAAAGTGTTGAAATTAAATTTAAAAAATTTAAACTTTTTTGTGGTTGAAACTATTTCAGGACACAGGATGTTGGTTGATGATCTCTGTTTAAATGATATTTTTCTACTTGGTACTTTTTATTTGTAATCTCATTAGATTAGTAAACAGGAAAAAAACAAAGGTGGGTTTACACATGCAGCAAGTTCCTTAGCTCTTAAAACTTTCTTGTGATTGTTATGTCCAGACACTTGGAAAAAGACCTGTTAGGGAATCTCCGTGTACAATGCCTGCCTGGTTTTGTGCTTTCCCTAAATGTTGAGGCCTTCCTTGGACCAACCCTGTGGTGCTCTTTCAAACTTACTTTTAGAGAAGAGCCTCTTTGGGCCCTGGCTGCCTAGTTCTAATTAAGTCATTATTGAGCAGAACTGACTGACACTCAGGCCAGCAGTCCAATAGACTCCCAAGAACATAAGATGGGAGTTGCAAAGTCCTGAATTTTGGTTGATCTGGGATCCGCCTACTTAACTACTGTGACCTTGGGCAAGTCACTCCATTGGCTCAGCCCGCGTTTCCTCACTGGTCAAATAACAGTAATGTACTTACCTTGTAGAACTGTGGTCAGGATTAGAGAAAAAACTTAAACTGTTCTTTTTATTAATCTTTTACATAATAGATGAATAGATTGTAGTCATTGAACTCAATAAATAGGTATATACTTCACACTGGTTAAAATCCAGATCATGAACACACTTTATATTTATTTGAAATCAAAACCTGCTATGCCTTTTCAGGTTATTTAAAAAACATTAGTAAACATTCTTGATAAAATTCATTTTTAGTTGAAACAATATCAAATAAAATCATATTCTGACATCCAGAACACTAGTGCAATTATATAACAAGTTTTTTAAAAAGTTCAACTTAAAGTAAACTAAATTGAGCTTTTCAATATAAATTCTGAAGGGAGAAATTGCTCTGACTTTGGGGCTTGGTCTGCTAGACGAAATGATGAGGGTGATTTTTAAAATATAATTAAACCTGGTTATTGTTGTTTTACAGTCAAGTAAGAAATCCCCTAGCAGATCCACGTTAATAGAGAATGATCATGTATAGATAAACTTTTTTAGGTCTGTAAGGGAGTGACAGCAGGGAGGAGGGCAGGTCACTCTGAATGTACCAAGGACTAGAAGAAAAGAACTTGCCTCATAGGTGTCTGTCTTATAGTAAGAGAACTGGAACTTGAAGGTGGCCTCAACACAGTCTTAAAAATCATGTCCACACTGGATATTCTTTCGATGCAGTTACTGCAATTTTAGAAGACAGGTTGCTAGCTCTATTATCTCAGACTGAAAAATTACTTGCTTTTTTGTTAGGTGAAAAATTTTTGAGGAGGAAAGGAGTCACATAAATACTAAAAACTTTATTCTGAAATTGAAAGAGAAAATTGAAGCTGTATGAAGGCAAAGGCACAATTGGCCTAATTTGTTCTTTTTCCAAATGTATTTTGTAGACAGCTGACTAAGCAGTTCACGAACACCTGTATCCTCTTTCTACTAGTCACCAGTTTTTTATAGTTTCTATTTAAAGGTAAAGATATTTAAATCAGTCTCACATTCAGCTACTAGCTTCCAGTTTTTAGATTTTGATTGTTCAATTGTGTAGCAATTAAGAGAAACTTCTAGCTTTAAAGTTCTTTGAAGTTTCTTTTCTTAGGTTAAAAAAATTGGTACCTAAATTGTTTGAAGATATGTTTTAATTTAGGTATGGCAAAACCAAACCATAGGTGTAGAGGACTATAAACATTATCTGTATGTATTAGCTGAATTACATGGGCTATTTAAAGACAAGAAAGAATGTGATTTTAAATACATTGTTGTAATTTTTTATGAACTATCCGACTATAACAGAAGGGACTTAATGATATGCGATGATTTTCACATAGTCTGATGGCAACTGATCTTGAGATATTACTCATATACCTCATCTGTTTGCTCTTATGTGTGTTCCTCTCAATATTAAATAGGGTATTACGTGATAGACTTAATTTTCCGTAAAGTAGGACCCATAGAATTTTAACAGAAATCCAAATACACATTATACACAATTACATTTTAAAATACTTAGGTAGTTTATCAGCATGAAAATGAATACATAGCTCATGATAATTAGGTACAACCGTCAGGTCTGTGTTACATCAGGAAAAAAAAATCTCCTTAAGGATAGATTAATTATTTTGCTAAATAACCAGAATTTTTTGCTCTAATTTGTGAAAACTTAAAAACTAGAGTTGATATCATTCTTTTGAAAATTCAGATAATTTACACACAGATTTATCTGAGTCATTATCAGAGTTTGTGCATTTTCTCCAACTACCTTACGTTCTTTTAAAAAGCCAGTTTGGTGGGGGTAGGGTGAGAGGGGAGCTCAAAAGCCACATACAGAAATTGTCTTAATTTCGGAGAAATGCGGGCCTGACACTCATTTAAGACAATATAGTTGATATGGCTGTCGGGACAGACTCCTTCCAAAAGAATGTTTTTATAGAATAACATTGTGACACTTTGCGCAGATAGATGTCTTTAGCAGTATTTGATTAATGTAATGTAATAAAAGAGATGCACACCAAAGTGTCTGTACATGTCTTGTTAAGTATGTTTGATTCATTATATGTGGTTCTCAGTTCTTTCCTCTTTCTGCAGTTCATTTTTTATCATTTCAATAATATATCTATAAATATGAAAAAGTTGGCACTTTCAAAGTCTTTGACATATATGGCTATTAATTCATAACTCTAAAAAATTGTATCTTTCAACCTGTCATTTTAAAGCTTGTAGAGTTTATTACAGTGGTAACCTGTATTAGAAATTAGATTTTGAACTTTAGCAAGAAGAAAAATTAGCTCATGGACTTAAAGAAAAGATACCTAGAGTTAGTTCTAAGCTAGAATTACATGAAAAGATAAATTATTAAAGATTATATTTTTAAATTCACTGAAGATATCATTTAGGTTTATACTGGTTTCTAGTTTCTAACTTAATTTGTTTTCTGACTCCAGTTATCAAATATTGAGCAAATTTGTAATTAACAAAGCTATGCAAATTCAGTTTCATGATAATCTTTTTTTTTTTTTGTCATGGGTTAAAGGGTTAAACTTCATAGTATATGTGTTTATGACGTATGACATAGTATATGTATTTAAGACAATGTATTCTGAAGGCAAAATAATAATGGCACTTATTGATATATACATTCTAGGCATTATTGTTTTGCTAAGAATAAGCCCTATGAGGTAGGTGCTATTTTATTGCCATTTACCGATGAGGAAGCTGAGGCAGGGGCAATGTGTCCAAGCTCACGCGTATGCTAAGGGCAGAGCTGGCTATGGAACTCAGGAGTCTGGCTCCAGAGCGTCTGACCACCTCTAGGGAGAGCTAAACTTGGAATGTTTTCTTCTTGGTGCTTTTGGTCCTGCTTCATATCCTTTACTGCGTAAGTAACAGCTTGGCCCCCTCATTTCCCAGGTTCCTTTCCTTGGTTCAATTAAGAAAATAATGGCCAAACATTAGGATAGCAAGGCTGAAGTGTCCCGTGTAATGAGCTCTGACTCACAGATGATTTGGGGGTTTTGGGTGCCAGGCTAACACATCATGTGTGAATAAGCCTGTGGCAGGGGCTGAGGGTGAGGCCTGAGGACATGGTTTATGTTGGAGCCTCTCTGTGTTCTGGGTGACTCATGGACACTAAACAGCAGAGTCATGAACCAGTTACACACACCCAATATCAGGTTCACTCCAAGGTTGTTCTCCCACAGCCATTTTACAGCTGTCGAAAAAGCACTGAACTTATTTTGGCCGTTTCACAGGAGGATCACGAAAGGGAAGTAGAGAGCAGATGGCCTCAAGGTCCTGATGGTCCCGTGCTGGGGAGGTTGTTCTTCCTCTGGTCTCTGAGGGACACACGGATGGTACTTTCCTCTCTCTTGTGCTGGGTGGAAGAAGTGGGTTTGGGGTCAGTCAGACAGCATTGTCCTGGCCACCGCTGAGGCCTCAGCCAGTTCACTTGTTGTTCTTGGGTATGGCTTTCTTGGAAAAGTAGAAAACTTATAGAATGTGATGGAGAGTTGTTTTATGCATTGATAGGAAATTAACACAGAACAAATTTTAACACTATTTTCAGTGCTCAATTAGGCAACGGCTTCAGCTAAAAAATGACCAATGCCAGAGCACTAACAAAGGATGCGAATTTTATGCGTTTTTTTTGGTATCTGTTTATAAAAATGAGTAAGATTAACATTGTCAAGTGAGAGAAAGAGATGGTTTAAGATGTGTGCTAGTAATTGTTTTTTACGCAAGGCTTTTTGAAACTATAAATAAAGTTAAGAAACCTATCCAAAGAGGGTCAGCCCTGTAGGCTCAAACATACATGGAATCTTCCAGGCATGCAGCAAGCATGGTCTACCCTGCATCGCTCACGGAACAGTTCATCTGTGGCTCAGCAGCCCCTTCAGGCCTCCGAGTTCTTCTGCTGTGGCTGGGACCTGCCACTGCTCCCCGTCAGCCCTATGACCCTAGGGGGAAGAGGAGAAGACCTTCAGGCAATCAACCATGTTGCTTAGGATTGTATGTTTTGGGGACACACTGGCTAAAATGAATACTAAAATCATAGTTCTGAGTGATCTTCCATTCTCGGAGATAGAGAGCTGGAGAAGAAAGCTGCGTGTGTCATTTCAGAGTGCCTAGGTCTGGTGCTTCCCTTCAGCATGTATTTTGAGTAAGTCCCCTCACCTTTCCGAGCCTAACTTACTGCCCGTAGGAACTGAGGGAACTGGACGCAAGAATCTCTAAGGCTCCATTTGAGTGTGCCTGCCACTGACGCTGGACTTTTCTGTATAAACACTAAGTAAACTTACAGTTACTATGGAGAAGGACTGTGTCCCTGCTGATAATTGTAAATGTCCATGATGTCAAAATGCAGGATGGTAAAAAAGTGAAGTTGAAAAATGAGGAAGAGGTGTGACAGGGTGTAATTGAAATAGTTTTGAAGGGTGTGCACTTTTTAGGCTGCCTAAGGTCAAGGCTGAAAAGTATGTCTTCCCCTAACGTATTTCAGAGTTAGCCAAACTACATTTTGGTTAAGAACTACCTTGTCCAGAAGGAAAGAGGGTGATAATTAAAACAAGGCTAGCATGGTTCAGATGATTCCTTTTTCCTAATAGAGGAAATCCTTGGTTTGTTGTTTTTCTATTGAGTATTTAAAAGGGAAAATGAGACTGAAGGAAGGGCAGAGAGCCCTCATAGAAGGAGGCACAGTGGAACAGGGGAAAGAGAAAAGACTTAACGGACATTAGGATATTAATAAATTATATCAACTTTGTTATTGAAATTTATGTTTTGAACATATACAGAAATACAGTGAAGAGTATGATGAATCTCCATGTTCTTATTATCAACAATCAATTCATGGCCAATCTTGTTTTGTCTCTATCTTCACTTAATCGTGTTTTACTGAGATTCTTTTGAGACAAATCTGGCACATAACTTCACCTGTAAATGTTTCCAAGTATGCCTCAGAAAGGTAAGGACTCTCTGTTTAAAAGGCAATCGCAACATTATTAACACACCTAAAACTTTAACAAAAAATTCTTAATATTATTCAGCATCAAGTCAGGGTTCAGGTTCCTTCGATTGTCTCATACATATTTTTGAACGATTTGTTTGAATCTGGACCCTAATGGTTCACAGATAGCTATTGGTGAATATAGCTTGTCTCTTTTAATCTATAGGTTTCCTTCTAGCTTTCTTTCCGCTTCCCTCCTTAACTTCTATTTGGTGAAGAAACAGGGTCATTTTTTTCCTGTGAATTTTCTGATTTAATGATGCAGTTTCTCTGTTATCTTTTGACATGTTCTTCAGTCTCTTCTGTTTCCTGTAAATCGTTGCTTAAACATATGATTAGGTTAGGGATTTTTCTGGGGGCGGGCAACGTTAAGTCATAGAAGTGCAGCGTATTTCTACTGGGAGGGAAATAATGTTTCATTGCCTCCTTTTTTTTTGTTTTGGTGATATTAGTAACCATTATTGATCATTGCCTAGATCTCTTAATTCATTATCTGCTGCAATATATTAATTTTATTAATATACTGATTTCTTTTTAACCAATAGCTGAAATGTTTATTTCTATTAAGAGAAACTTACTCTATTTGATTACTCTGAAGAAGTATATATGCATTATTATTTATATATAAAACTCAGTATAAATACTGGATTAAACCCTTTTAAAAAATCAGCTTTGGCTATTTTCTAACATTCTCAATAGGTGACAAATGAAAGCTGTGTGTGCTTAAATTGTATTATTTTGAACTCAAGGATTTAAAAAACATTTGGATTGTGAACTTCTAAGTCAGGTGAGTGGATGTGAGTTTGAGTCCTGGTTTTGCCCTGCTACACATCCAAAGGGGTCTTTCCTCCTTTCTCTCCATGGTTAAATCCTGGTCAGTCACTGATAGATAGCTCTCTCTTGCAATAATATTTTCCTCCAATTTTCCAGATCAAGTTAAAACCTCTTAAATGTCCAATTTTACAATCATTTGTGTGGATGCTTGTTTAGAACCTGTTTTCTTTATTAGACTAAGCTCCACATGGGCATGGACCATATTTTATTTTAACTAAAAATCGTATCCCAGTGTATGCACAGTGCCTAGGAAATTGAGTGTGTCTATAAATATTTGTTAATTGAATGCTGAAAAACTTGGGCAAATTAATCTCTCTGCGCTTCAGTTTTCCCATCAATAAAATAGGGGTTACAAATATTGACACTATGACATTATCGTGAAGATTAAATGAGACAAAGGGTATAAGAAACCTGATCCATTGTAGGTATTCTTAAGTGGTAGCCAGTTTTATTGCTGTTTTGTATCTAATGACCGTGGAACTCTTACCTCCTCCTGTGAATTACTTTCCTGATATCTTCGTCCAAAAGTATTGCCTGAGAAACAATTATGAAAAAAGAATTTTCTGCTTCTGCTTATAAAATACTAAAGTAGACCACAAATTAACAACAGTCACAGAGCTCTAAAATGTTCTGAATGGGGAAACAGAAAGAAACTAAATTCAAACCCCCGCCTCAAAACCCCCGCCTAAATTCAAAACCATAGGGGAGAAGAGGTAATAATTGAGAATGATATCAAAATAATGATAATTATATGAGTTAATTAAATATGAGGGGATGCATGGAGTAGTAAAAGTTAGGGAAAGGTCTCCCGGTATGTTGGATTCTAAAGGAGAGAAAGAACATACTTTGGAGAAGTCTTTGAGAGTGGACGAGAAATTCTGAAGTGAGGGCTGGTCTCATTCTCAAAAAAGAACACTGACGCTTTAGGAAGGCTGACTAAGTATCTTCACAATACTCACTTGACTAAAAATATCTCATGCATTGGATTTAGATCATTCAAATCAGAATCTATCTTTGCGCAAATGCCAGAACTTTAGATTTTTTTCCTGCTCACACCACACTTAAGCTGACTTCTATAGTTGTGCTTAGGCTGGTCCTTCCTCCAAAATGCCCTTCTTGCTTTTCTTGGCTTCCTGTTTTTATACCATGTCAGGAGTCATTTCTTTAGGTTGTCTTTCTCAGGCCTTTACCACAATCCACCAGGTGAGTTATGGATTTGCATTTTAGCAAACTCAATATGCTAACAGTTTGGAGGCCAGAGGAAATCAGTTGAAGTCTCTGGGGTAAAGTGATTCATAGTCCCGGTAGATGATGAGGCCCTGGACTGAGGCAGCAGATTTGGAGAAAAGAGGGCACGTGAGAAAGAGACTCAGTAGGTAGAACTAATAGTGCCTAAGTAGAGTATTTTGTTTGAAATGACTCCTACTTTTAATACACAAATAAACAAAAGTGTCAGCCCATTAGTATAGTCTAGGCCTTTAAAAAAAAACAAAATTCTTTTTTAATACAGTCTACATTCAATATAATTTTGTATTAGTTTCAGGTGCACAGCATAGCAGTTAGACAATTGTATACTTTACAAAGTGTTTCCCCTGATATTTCCAGTAACCATCTGGCAACATATATGATATTACAATATAATTGACTATATTTCCTAGGCTGTACTTTACATCTCCATAATTATTTTATAAATACCAATTTGTACTTCTTAATCCCTTTTTACCTTTTTCCTCCAGATACCCAAATGCCCTTCCCTCTGGCAACCACTGGTTGGACGTTCTCTGTATCTGTGAGTAGGTTTCTGTTTTGTTTGTTAGTTTATATTGCCCTTTAGATTCCACATCTAAGTGACATCATATGATATTTGTCTTTCTCTGAATGACTTATTTCACTTAGCATAACACTTTTTATGTCCATCCATTCTGTCGCAGATGGTAAGATTTCATTTTTTTCCATGGCTGAGTAATACTCCATTGTATATATGTACCACAATTGGGGCTTTTTTATCCACTCATCTATTGATGGGCACTGGGGTTGCTTCCATACCTTGACTGTTGTAAATGATGCTGCAATGAACACAAGGATGACTATCCTTTCAATATAACCTTTGTAAATATTTATGCACTCACCATAGAAGCACCTAGAATGTAAAGCAAATCTTGATGGACACAAAGGGAGAGATTGACAGTAATACAGTCATAGTAGGGGATTTTTAACATCCCATTGACATCAATGAACAGATTTTTCCAGACAGAAAAGCAACAAGGAAACAGCAGCCTTAAATGACACGTTACACTAGATGGATTTAACTGATATTTTCAGAGCATTTCAACACAAAGAGGCAGAATATACATTTTTTTCAAGTGCATATGAAACATTTTCTAAGATAGACCACAAGTTAAGATACAAAAGAAGTCTCAATAAATTCAAGAAGATTGAAATCATATCAAGCATAGTCTCTCCCACAATGGTATGAAAGTAGAAATCAATCACAAGAAAAAAACCCTGAAAAGTACACAGAGACATAGAGGCTAAGTAAAATGTTACTAGACAATGAATTGGTTAACAATAAGATCAGGAAAGAAATCAAAAGACTCCTTAAGAATAATGAAAATGGGAGTACAACGACCCATGATCTATGGGACACAGCTAAAGGAGCAATATCTGAGAGTAAAATCTATAGCACTCCAGGCCTACCTCAAGAAACAAGAAAAATCTCAAAAAAACAATCTAACCTTACACCTAAAAGAACTAGAAAAAGAACAACAAACAAAGTCCAAAGTGAGTAGAAGAAAGGAAATAATAAAGATCGGAGTGGAAATAAACAAAAGAGAGTCTAAAGAAACAATACAAAAGATCAATGCAACCAAGAGCTGGTTCTTTGAAAACATAAACAAGATTAATAAACTTTTAACCAGACTCATCAAGAAAAAAAAGAGAGAGGACTCAAATAAATATAATAAAAAATGAAAGAGAAGAAGTAACAACTGACACCAAAGAAATACAAAGGATTGTAAGAAAATATTATGAACAACTATATGCCAACAAATTGGACAATCTGGAAGAAATGGATACATTCCCAGAAACATACATTCTTTAAAAAATGAATCTAGAAGAAACAGAAAATCTGAACGGACCAATTACAGCTAATGAAATAGAAGCAGTAATTAAAAAACTTCCAACAAACAAGAGTCCTGGACCGGATGGCTTCACAGGTGGATTTTACCAAACATTCAAAGAAGAGCTAATACCTCTACTTCTCAAACTATTTCAAAAAATTCAAGAGGAGGGAAGACTCCCAAGCTCATTTTATGAGGCCAACATTTTCCCAGTTCCAAAACCAGATAAACACTTTACAAAGAAGGAAAAGCTATAGGCTAATATTGCTGATGAACATAGATGCAAAAATCCTCAACAAAATAATAATAAACTGGATCCAGCAGCTCATTAAAAAGATCATACACCATGATCAAGTGGGAACTATTCCTGGGATGCAATGTGGGTATAATATCTGCAAATTAATTAATATGATACACCACATAAACAAAATGAAGAATAAAAATCCCATGGTCATGTCAATAGATGCAGAAAAAGCATTTGACAAACCCAGCACCCATTTGTGATTAAAAATTCTCAGCAAAGTGGGAACAGAGGGAACATATCTCAACATAATAAAGGTCATCTAGAACAAAGCTACAGCTAACATTATACTCAACGGGGAAAAACTGAAAGTGTTTCGAGGCCTTCTGATGCTTGTATTATTCGGTTTAGAATTACCTCTGCTCCTATTCTTTCCCATAAAGCTGTGTGAACTTGACTCTTCCCCTGTTTTTCCAGTACTTCCTGTACTATCCCTATTATTGCATGTGCCGTGCTGTTTATATCTGCTGACTTCACGGACCTCTGAGCACCTGGAGGGGAAGAACACTCTTATCTATTTTCGTAACCTGAACAGAATGACTAGCACATACTTAGTGTTGAAGAAATAACATACGGGCGATTGAAGTTTTTTTCTGGTGACTTGTACATTTAAATTTCAGTAGGATATCTAGTTACCTGGAAGGATAGATCAGTAGTGAGTTAACACAGGAAGCAAAGTTGTTTTATCTGACTGATCCTTTTTCAGGAGTAGGAGCAGAGTGGTGGTGAGATGCAAGACACAGCAAACTGACTTGGGTGTGGGTCTGCAGTGTATGCCAACTTTTATCTCTGACTGAGAGTCAGGGAAAGAGCAAAGATAATCTGCCTAGGTTTTTTGTTTTTGGTTTTTTCCTTAGCATGACCCTTGTGTTGAAGGAGAGGCAAAAGGAGGTAAGAATAGAAAATAGCAATCAGCTTTTTGTCTTTCTTGATGAGATTGTAGAAACTGAGCAGAGGCCCACTGTATATAGAGGTTAGATGGGGATGGATAAGTGTTGGAGAGCCTTCGAATATGCTCATATGACAGGGTTGTATGTATGGTTGAACTGCTCATCATAGAAATGAACATTATTCCAGAAAAAAGCTGCCTGATATTCTCAGTGTTTTGTATATTTGCGCAGAGAACTTGCTGGTTCACATAAGTTCTTAAAACACTCAGTCGCCTGCTTAAGAGAGATGCTTTGGACATAAACAACTATCTACCTGGTGTTAGAATTTCTCAACAGATAAGACACACTTGTGCTCAGGAAGGAACTTCTGCAGTCAGATAGCACACCAAACTTTTATTGTTAATATGGGAAGAAAGGCATGCTTCAGAATAACAGGAAAACCCACTCCGGTGTATCTGAACCTGATGGGGGGAGGGTCTGTCATTTTTATCAGGCACATTTAAAGCAGCAGTTTTTGCAACATGGACAGCCCTAGATTATACTGCCTTCTGAAATATTTGATACCTGGGCAGAGATTAAATGAAATCTGGGACGTTTTTTCAGACAGGTTTAGAAATGAACAATAAAACATTAAGTATCATTAAGCACCAGGCTGATCTTGTTGAATTTCATAGGATTTAACACTTGTCACTGTTTGTCTAATTAATTATCTCCATCCATAACATGTATTTTTTCCCTGGGTGAAAGGATAGCGCCTTTTATAGAAAAAGATCCACTTTTTCTATAATTTTTTTCTTCTGTCATGTCCAAATATATAAAATATATAGCTATTTCCAGTAGTTCTGTATTTACTAAATAAGTTTGTTTAAATATAAAGATTTATAAGTGACATTTTGACTTCTGATTTATATAATACCTTAAGTAATTATAATAAGTAAACTTTTAAATTGTTCTGGTTAGGAAGTCTGATAAAATTCTTCTCAAAAGGAAAATAAATATATTTTTATTCTATTTAGAAATGTCTCAGCCTTATGGCTGCGAAGAGATTAAATAAAATGTCCATTGGTAGTAACTTTTGTACTTTTAAATTTCAAATGCTAACAATTAATACAGAGATAATTTCTGAGACACTTTATTTTCCTGACAAGTCAAAAGCTTACCACACTTCTTATTATTTGCTTTTAAAACTGTCAATGGACTTTTTTCCCCTTTCAAGTCAATTGAACTGTTTAATCAAATAGATCTTAATAGTGTTGATAAAGTCTTATTATTATACCTTGTAAAAATTATTTCTTCAGGACCAGTAGGAAGTCCTTAAGTATTCCATATGGTTTACAACCTCAGTGAGATGGACAATTTCCAGAAATGTCAACTGGAGTTGAGACTAGAATAGAGATTTTCAAATATAATGGTTCTAGTCTCCTCTGCATTACTATGAATTTTTGTTTGTTTCCTTGTTACTGTCAGGCAGACTTCCCTTGAGAAATTTAGATGGACAATTGAAGGGAGATGTGTTTTCAGGAAGACTTAGTGCTGACATTGGAAAGGCATCTTAGTGAAATATGGCAGAGGTCATTGTAACATGGCCTTGAGTCTCATAACTCTGGAGGAAGTAGGTAGGACGTGGTGTCAGAAAGAGAAAGATATTGAGGTGTTTCTAACACAAGCACAGGAATATGTGGCAATAATAGAGCATTACTAAAGTTTTCCTCTAGAATGAGTCATTGCCAAATATAATTTGAAGCTTTACGCAGACCCAAGAAAATACCAAGATCTATGATTTTTTATAAACTTGCACTTTAGAAAAGCTGGCAAGCTGATAAGTAATGAATAAATACTTTCAGAATTCACAGCCGAAGTTCATATTATGGCTTGAATTTAGCTAGGTACGATACCTAAGTTAGTGACATGTGGGTGTCTTTTCACTGATCTGATTTGTTAAAAACAATTCTGAAATATTGTGACAGTTAAACATTCTAGGCTTAACTTGGAGGCAAATTTTGCGTTAGACAGTAGCTTGTCAAATGCAAATCAAGTATCTAACCACCTTAAAAAAATGAATTTTGTTGTGAAGCTGAAATGATTACATACTGTATTTCCTAACTTAATTAGAGACAGATGTACCTCTGGTCTAATAAGCTCCATATTGTTGAATGGCAATGTTAGCATTTCCCCTGATCAGTATTCCCCTGATCAGCCACAATTTAATCTTAATAGTATTTTACTTAATCTGTGGTGATATCTTTTTTCTTTTCTTTTCTTTTTTCCTTCTCTTTCTTTTTGGATGAGAGTGTGTGAAGGGGTGAATGTTCAGAGGGTTGGGGGCCAGTTTGTGTGTATTTCCAAAGTGTAAGACTGAAATGATGGCGGAATTATACTTAGAGTTCTGTGTCCTCAACTTTTCATATCTGGGAAGCTTTGCTACCTTAACCAAAAATCAGAACAGAGAGACTGATGCCTGTTCCCAGATGAATTATTTTCCTATCAGTACAAAGTATGGTAAAGTGTGAAAAAAGCAAATTTTGGGATGGTTTTTAGGAACTCTACATTGTAGGTGGACATATGTCAGATATTATGCTAATTTAGTCTAAATACTCTTACACTGTAAAATAGATACCCTATCTGCCTCTCCTAGTTAAAATATTCTTGGAAATGAGAAAATGGTCAAATATGGGCATAAATTTTTCATATTAGAGATAACTTACTGAGCAGACAAATTCAGTAATAGTGCACATTTTATCCTAAAAATGTGGTGGCCAAAGTTGCCTTCCCTCTAATGTTCTGATAATAAGATTTCATATTCTGTGCACTGAGTTTTACGTTTCTCTATCCTCTGAGGCATGACAAGTTCTCAGCCTTTACAGCTGAACTACCCCAAGATAATGCTAAAAAGGAGAAGTGCAATTCATTCCACAGGCACTGCCAGTGCCACATAGCAGCCTTTACCTCCTTCTAGGGGCTATGATTGGCTTAGTTTGCAGGAGCCCACGGAAGAGTCCCCCACGTTCAGTGGCTATTTGCTATAATTAAAATGCCACTTCTCTCCAGCCCAGTTCAACTTTCCCATGATTCTTAGGGAGGCCTGACCTCCATTTTGAGAACAGAAAACAAAACCACGACGGATCTGTGAAGGTCCAGGTGGAAGTTAGGAAAGCTGTAGCGATTAAGACATGGAAACGTCTTACTGAAATTTCATTAGCCTCACTGATACTGACTCTCAGGCACTCACTCTAATGACTTGTGATTTTGTTCGGTACTTTACAAAGCAGAGGAAAATGGCAGACATTGCAAAATGCACGAAGAGAGTCATAGCTGAGTATAGGTAATTAGCTCAAGAAAATAAGAAAGGGGAGTTAAGCTATCTGCTGGAAATTTGAGTGTAAATGTAACAAGGCAAGGGAAATGGGTTGCATGCCAATGAGAGCGAGTTTAATGTTCAAATTAAAAAAAAACACCAGATTTCTTCCTTGTCCAGTCCTGTGAATAGAGAGTAAGAAAGAGAAGTAATTCAGAAAGGGGTGGGGGGAGGGTGGAGAGTAAACTGAAGATTTCCATGGAAATAAGCTGGGTTATTTTTATGACTTTTTTCCTTTTTTTTTTTTTTTTTGCCACTTTTAAGCTATTGCTTTCAGTTTACTTCAATGCAGTCACTGAAGTAGCTTAGAAAGAAATCTTTGATATGTCAGATCAACCAAAAGTTTTAAAATACCCTTTTGTGCCTCCATTTATAATGCAAATAGTAAGTTGGCATTTTGGGTTCATTTCACCATCTTGTCTGAAGTGGGTGAACATATATACAGCACAGAAGTGAAGGGAGTCCCACAAGAGAGCATGTCTTTGATAGTTCAATAATAATAAAAAATTGTATGTAGGTCTTTTCTAAATACCTTTTGCCTTCTAAGAATTTCAAAAAATGGGAGGAAGAGATCTAAGAAGAATAAATTGTGGTTGCCCTCTCTGTTAGCTGAATAACTAAAGATATTGTTCTATGAATTACCCACTACTTAAATATTCCTATGTCTAGCCTTTATGAGCTCATAAAAAAGACTTTGCTTATGTGTCTAGGAAAGCCAGTATCTTTATATACTGTCAGAACAGAACTAACATACTGTTTCAATATAAGTTTGAAAAGCAGCAGTTATTTTGTTATATAAAGTAAGCGGGGCAATCACCTTAAACCCACGTTTACATTTTAGTTTTATCATACATAAACATTCCTCAGCTGAAGTAGTTTTAAAAAGTGGTAAGCTATGTTTGAGAATGATGGAAAGAGACTGGATTCTGGTTGAAATAGTATTGCCACTGTAGTGTTTTATTCATGAGAGAATCTCCAATCTTTTTTCAGATATACTAAAAAAGCCAAGATTAATTAACGTCAGACACAAAAATGAGGGTTGTCAATGATCATACTTCCATTCTTGGAGGGGGGAGCTGGGGTCCTGTATAGCCTGGAGAGTGCATAAACCCCAGATTTTACATTTCTGGTTTAGTTCCTCTATAAAGGCTCTCATACATTCTGAAGCTTCAGGCTTTTTTCTATGTAACTTTTGTCAAATACATTTTCCAATAAACACCACCCCTCCCCATGCAACCAAGAGCAACAATATTTTAGGAAGCTTCAGTTGAAGTGTGAGTAATAGCCATTGGATAAACAGAAGTTTTACCATCTTCTGTTTCATGATTGAGCTTTTCAAATGTAAACGATTTAAAAGGGAAAAAGTCGGCCATGTCAGATTTGAGAAACAGAGAAAAACTTGACGGAAACATCAGAGGTCTGCTTTGGCCGGGGAGGTAGTTATGACTGTAAACTGTTTTGATATACTCTCATCTTTGAAATAAAAATCATCATTCCTTCCCTTCCTCTCCCCTGCCCTTCCCTACCCTTTCCTCTTGGACACTGCCTTGGGATTCTATTGCCTTTGCTTCTCTCAGGGACCTGAGCTCATGACTTTGTCACACTCTCCCGCTTCTCATTCACCACCCCACATTCTCCTCCCACTTGGGTTTGTTGAGGAACCCTTTCTCTCCAGGTACCCTCTTCACCTCAGCAAAGGAAAAAAGTCTCCCAATGATCCCCTTTCTTTTGTTATCTGACTTCAATTAAGTTTGACAATTTTAATTAGAGACAAATCTTTACTTTTCCACATTGCCACTCTTCCTGCTATCTCATTTAATCTGGCTGATGTAAGAATGACCAAATGCTGAAACTGTTTCATACATTAGGACCTATTTGCAGAAACGATGATAAAATGCAATGAGAAAGCATGTGATATATACCCTGTAGTGGATGCTCTTCGTATCCTGCCTATATCCCTTCAGTGGCTGGTACACACTCCCCAGCTACTTTGAGTGTGGCTGGTAGGCTCACGGCTGCCTCTTCACCTTTGGAGAATTGTCCTCTGCCCAGTGACTGCCTGGGAAGGGGGGAAGCTCTTAAAGGCGAGCGTCCTTGCCTCAAGGTGGACCTAATGCCTCAAGTTGTGACTTGTACTCCAGAACCTCTCCATGGGGTCGACTGAAGCTGGTCTCCATCTAAGCCCACACTCCTGCTTTCGCATTCTGTTCCTCTTGTTTACCCTCTCCTCCTTCAAACATTCCCATGAAAAATTGGTTGAACAAGAATACCTATCTTAGTCTGTTTCTAGGGGACCTCACCTAAAACACACACCTTGAAAGAAAAATCTTAGAACTATTTAACTAAATTTTCAATAAAGAAGAAATGACCCATTTTAAGACAGACGATAGAGTAAAGCCTTAGGTTTTGGCAAAAAACAAAATGAAAACTTGAGATACTTTCAGTTGTGGCAAAACTTAAGAAGTATCGAGATAATATCTTTTACCTCATAAAAAAGAGGAAATACTTTTTAAAGAGTTGCAAATATTTAAAATGTTATTATCCCAGAGAAATCTCATGAGTGGGGCTACAGCAGTCTCCTAAATACTTATATTTTGACTAACTTCAGAGTTTCCTAAGGAGTTTCAGTTACATGACCTCAGATGAATCTCGTGACAGGCATGATGAGCAGGGCTAATTATTAGCCCCATTTTCTACATGTGAAGATTGTGTCCCAGAGGAGTTAAATGACTGGCCATTATCTCACAGTTCATTAATACCTGGCCCATGGTTGGTGCTCAAGCCCAGGTGACTGGCCAGGAAACCTGAGCAAGATTTGTTAATGTAAAGCAGGTTCTTATGTTTGTCATGGGCTGGGACTTCACAATTCAGTTATTCAATCTGCTAGGGATGCCTTAGTAATCCACCTACGAACCTAGAGTTACTCTTGGGCAAAATGGTCAAATTCATATTAAATGTGCATATTACTTGTCCACTGATGTCTGACAAATTATTCTAACACTTAGCAGTTTAAAACAACAAAGATTTATTATTTCACAGTTTCTGTGGGTCGGGATTTGAGGGTTGCCTAAGTGCTTCTGTCTCAAAGACTTCTCAAAACTACAATCATCACGCTGGCCAGGGTTGTGGTCTCATCTAAAGATCAGTTCAGGGAGGATTAGATTCTAAGCTCGGTTAGGTAGTTCTTGGCAGGCTTCAGTTCCTGGTTAGCTATTGGACTGAGGACCCCATTTCCTCAGTAGTTGTTGGCTGGAGGCCTCCCTCATTTTTTTGTCACATGACCCTTTTCATAGGACAGCTCACAATGTGACAACTGACACCCCTCAGAATGAGCAAGCAAGAGAGAGCAAGAAAGGACAAGCAAGACGGAAGCCAAGGCTTTTGGGTAATAATCTTGGCAGAGACATCCCTTCACTTCTGCTGTTGCTTAGAAGTGAGTCACAAGGTCCAGCACAAACTCAGTGAGAGGGGATTATACAAGGAAATGAATATCAGGAGGCGAGAGCCATTTTAGAGGCTGCCTACCACAATGGGATATTTGGCTTTCACATGTCTGAGGCCATACAGCTTGATCCAACCCCTTGGTCTCTCTATGAGGAAGCACTGGATTATTTTCAATATGTTAATTTTATGGGTTTAGGCATGTGTACTGTAGCTTAATGCTCTTCTCATTTGTTCTTCCTCCCACCCACTCTTCAATTTCTCTTCTCCTTTTGCTCTTCCTTTCTTGCTTCCTCTGCCCTCCTGCTTCTATCTCTGCTCACTTCTCTCTCGGACTCCCTATTTTTCTTTCTCCTCTACCTCATCAACAGTCACCTTTTGTTCAGAATCAAAGCCTTCTGTATCGCTTCTGCTACTATGGCCCCGGCTACTCCTCTGCTCATAGGGGTCTTGAACGACCAGCTATTTTAGATTCTGGCTTTTAAGTTACTAAAAAAGTTGTTTGGTTCAGTTGAGTCTAGTCTTTCTCCTACATTCCTCTAGGATGTTGACACCATGATGAAGTGAGACAACATGCTTTTCATAAAACACTGAAAATCCCATTTTAGAGGAAGGTGTATAAAGTTTTTTTTTTCTATTTCCTCAAGTATAAGGTCAGGTTTCACTTATATCTAGTGTCTAGTCTTGTATGTTTTGTGATAAATCTTTATAAACATAAGATGATGGTGATGTTTATTATGGTGATGCAGGCCATAGAATCTATCTATCTAACTTTCCTAAAATGTCCTGTTTGACTCTTGATGACAGGGACTGCAAACTTTACCTGTATTTGCTGTGTTTAACATTATTTCAGTGAATAAATGAATGTAGCACCATAGCAGAATTACGGTAAATTTTGTAAGTTGACTACTTCAGCTACAAAAGGTAGGATAGAAAAATGGATTTACCAAATCGTACATGAAATTTTGTAAAAATGTTAATAGCATTTCTATTTCTATTTTTCAGCAATAGCAGATGCTCTCAAAGAAAAGGGACTACATGACCCAGCAGAGAGCACATTTCACATGGGGGGGCGATATATAGTAGGGGGACCTGTTTTGGTCTACAATGACAGATTCCATAGACTGTTTTATGATATTAGGCAAAGATTCTTGGGGTAAAACATGATTAGAATACAATCCACTCAGTGACATTGTATATTTGTTAAGCCCATTGGCACATAGCAACGAGTTTCATTGCATGACCTACTGGCTAGAAACACCGAAAGTAGAAGTCACATCATTTGGAGAACAGTTGTTTAACGAGTTAGAATGAATGAAGTCTTCAGTGAGTGCCAGCATCAAATTCTGTTCTAGTTTGTTGCTTGTCATGCCCTAGTCTCCATTTGGGATGGCCAAGGCACTCTTTTTCAGCACACTTGACCTACCAGTCATATTTCAGAAACTACTGACTTGGTGCTTGCTGATGGAGTTTAGAGTCCGAGGAGTCTGGCTGCTGGATTACATACAGACTAATGACCTATCAGATGCTAAAGGCAAAAGCTTAAAGTGCGCTCATGAATTAAACCACAGTATTGTCAGAAAGGTAGAATTTATTATGTCATTAAACTTGATTCAATAAGTTTTGCTTCTTTAGATACACTGCACTGAGGGAAAAGTAAGAAATTAATTTTAAACAAGTGTTATCATTTTTTCACTTTCCCAGGTAAAGGGTATTAATGTGAAAGTAAGAATCAGAGAACTTCATTGGGATTAAAGGGAAGACATTAAGAGAAAAGATAAATTGTGAAAACTGACCATGACTGCTTAGCCAGGCATGCACTTTGAAGTTCAGAAACTATGTGCTTTGGTCAATAAACACAGAGGAAAATCAGACTTCCTAATTTAATGATAACCTGAGTGTAGTCTTCATGGTTTTGCATTGAAACCTTAGGGGATCACTGATACAAAGGTGTCAGCAATAATCATGGTTAATGCTTAGAGTTTAATCTGGAAGTTTGAATGAGGACAAAATGAAAATGAAGATTTTTTTTTTTTTGCTTCAAATCTAGGAATTATTATCATATGAAGAAAACTCCCTTAAGCTAAAGATTATTAAAAAAATAAAAATATAAAATATTTTGTTTTAAAATTTATACTTATACTTCATGGTTACAACAATAGATAAAATAACTGTGGAAATTGCTGAGTGTTTGTACCTTTTGTTGTTTATTAATCAAAATGACTGACAATCCTTTTGGGGATTCTAAAGTTTCTGAAATGAATTCCAGCATTATGGAAGTAAATAGTAAAGTATGAAATAAAATTAGACATATCATCATATCTATAATGACAATTCTATCAATGGAGAGAGATTTTGGTATTTGTTTTTCAGGTAATAAAATATATTTTTTATGAGGGATTATTATGTAGTGGGATAAAAGAAAGAGTACAAATCCTCAAAGAATGGATTCTGGTCATACATTTAACTAAATAAATTCTATAGCAGGTGACCTATGTTAAATAAAAGAAAAAATTACTATGAGGTAGGTCTGTGTCCAAGGGACTAAGCCTTGTAATTTCATTAGAATTTTTTCCTATCCCAGGATATGTAATATTCTGTGCTTAAGAGGAACTTAGAAATAATAGCCAATTGAGTACTTTTTTCTTTTATTCATTCATTGTTTAAAGGTGATGGCTTTATAAAAATTTTTTTTAAAGTAGGTTTGTAAAGCCTGTGTGATTTAGAATATTCTTTTTCTTGCCTTCCCCATTCCCTACCCCTTTGCTTTCTTTCCCCTTCCTTCCTTCCTTCCTTCCTTCCTTCCTTCCTTCCTTCCTTCCTTCCTTCCTTCCTTCCTTCCTTCCTTCCTTTTTCCCTCCCTCCCTTTTCTTTCTT